>VUQG01015053.1:0-21678 GCA_015106755.1 Etia nguti
CTTTAATAAGAGGCGGTGTAAGCAATCAACTAGAGAAGGCATGTCATTAGTCAAACAGTCATTATCAGATATTCAAAAGCCGTGAGGGAAACCATGAGGGAGCCTTGGGGGCTGAGGAGACAAGTATTAGTCTTACTGCCATCCCAGCATACAAAAGGTTTCACATGGCGCATAGAGGGGGGAGTCGGTCTGGAGAAAAATCTTAATAAAGTCCAAACAAACAACCTGTGTTCCGTAGAGGGCTGGCAATTGGGGGGGGGGGCAGGCAGGTGACTGAGTCCAATGAAGCAGCAGGCAGTCCAGCGTCCAACCACAACAGGAGACGGGAAACTGAGCAACAAACCATCCAGGCGCTAACTAATAACAGAAAAACACAAGATTACACTTTACAGGAAACATGACCATGCTTAGTTGCTAGGATAACCTTCACTAACGTACGTGAGCTGATGATCTAGCGAAGAGTGGTTGCACACGCCGAGTTTATATTCCCGCAGCCTAATCGCTCACAGGTGTCGTCAATCCTGTAGAGCACCAGGGCCCCGCCCAGGGGTGGAGATGCCAGGAACACAGGTGCTGCTGCTTCACCCAGACCATGACACTGGGGAAAAAAAAGAAAGAGAGAAGTTTTAGAATGAGTGAGTGATTTCTGAAAATATCTTCTGAAAATATTGAAAATACTATAGACTGTCCTCTTCAAAAACTTTCCAACAAGAGGTGAAACTTCTGCTTCATGTTTGTTATTAACTAACTATTAAAAGACAAAACCAACTTAAAACTTTGCTTAACTTCTACTGTGACTAAAAAATACTGCATAAGGATGAAAATAGTACAAACTTTGAAGTCTAGAGGTTAATACGAAATCATCGTTGTTATTTGGTCAGATATTGCTCCCTGATGCTGGACTCAGCATATCAGCCATCATGGTCACATCAGGATAATGTAGGGCAGTTGTTCAGTTGAGAATGACAGTGGGCATTGTGCATAGCAGTAGATTGTTTTATCCACCAGGGAGGGGAAAGACAACCATGACAGAATTATGTTTTGTCTTCCGCTATGATTAATTCAATTCTGTGAGTTTGAGCAATTAGGCGCCACCAAGAGAGCGCCGCAAGCCATTACTTTTTCTGTTTTTGCTTTTTTCCTGCCGCCCAGCTATGTGCACCTATAAAGAGTAAGGATCGTGCCAGTGTAGCTGGATGGAGCTGTGAAAGAGAGAACACAGCCAGCAGCACATCCCTTTAGTATCTGGTTGTGTAGCCAGCTTGGGGAGCAAGATGTAGTCTGTTTTGTCTCTAGATTTTATGACTCTGTAATCGCCTGATCTGACTCAGCGACCACCTCAACAGATAAAAATGTTGTGTAGTCTGAAACCAGCATTGCTAATCCGCATTGCAAGAAAACCGATATATAAAATGAATGTCAGCCCCCTTTAACAGCCAGTCAGATGATATGTTGGGTTTTTTTTTTTTTGCTTCCTTCTGCTTGGAAAAGGAAACTGAAACAAAGCTGGAGGTTTTTACTTTACACAGTCTCATACAAGGACTCTGCAGTGTTGATGATGTTCTCAGCTGATATATGAAGATAAAACTGCATTCACTCTTGGTGGACTCTACTTTGGAAACAAAATAATCCTTCCAATCCAGACATTGTGAAAATATAATAAAATCGTATTATTTTTCACAATGACGCCCTGAATCTGTCATAACAACCCGACTTCCTGCTGAAGTGGGATAGATCCAGCTGTCAGGCAGCTGTGAGAGGGAAGTCATGGCAGGTCTCGGTAATGTCCAGCCCCGCTTTCTGGAAGCTGCTGATGTGTCCTATATCAGCTCCCGGGGGCCACACAGCTTCCAGGGCTCCTCTTCTGCTCTTTCTCACCACCTATATCTGACACTTTGTTTTCCTGTCAAAGCGGCTTGGTTTATTATCCAGATCAGTAGTATCTGCATAGTAACCATCCCTCTCTCTCTTCCATTTGTTGCATATGACCTAATATGCTCAAATGGTTCCTTTTACTTACACCAGTAAATTACAGAAGCAAAGGAGAAACACTGTGCTACTAATATGAACAGCAGCAGGGCTGAACAATTAATATTATGTAAATAGGAATTTGAGTGTTGTGTTTGAATAACAACAAGCTGTAATTTTAATTATAACTGAACTCTCCTTAACAGCGTCTTAACAAGCTTTAGGGGGTGAAGATGAGGTTCATGTAGCTGTTGACCCTAAATTTCATTCACCTACAATAACAGTTTGCTCAACTGCAGCTTATTAAAATTAATTATCTCCATTAAAAGAGGAACTCCTGGCAGCTGTCTGCTTCATATGCTCTCTGCAGGCCAGAATCTTTCATGTTATTAGTTTTATTTAGACTCGACCAAAGATGGTTTTAACAAAGTGGAAAGTCCACTCTTTGCAGATTCATGTGTGCATTTCTCAAACAATTTAGTGTGCTCGTAGCTTTCTTTTAAAGCCTACATGTCTATGATGCAGTAATGATTTTAACTATCAGACAGCTCCAAAGGCTATTATACCTATAATCATAGGCTGTATATAAAAGATGGACACTGCCATTTTGGTACCCACCATTTTGGCTTTATGAAACCAGACACAAGCGATCATTTCTTCAGTTCTGAGAGAGTGACTTGCCAGTTACAACATAGCTTCACCCATAATTTTGTATTAAATAAGAAAAAACTGAGGTCATAGATCTAATGAGCAGTAGGGTCATTTTGTGTTTGAAACAGCCACTTGGCCACTAGAAAGAATACAGATTATATACTGGTTTCATTTTACAGACCCAGAACCAACTTTTACAACACGAAGTGAAAGGAGCGCATCTTTTGTACTTAACCAGGAGGGTCTGTGTGCTTCTTAAAAATAGAAATACTTAATCTCTCCTGAAATAAATAGGACTTTTACAACCCGGGGATACCAAAATAACTCAAAACTCTTCAGGGTTGAATTGTAGCCAGAAAGTAGAATAATTAGTCATCGGCAACCGAACTTTAAGCAAGGAATTATTGATTGAACCTTCACATTAAAACTGCTGAAACTGGCTTAAGCAGTCATTAAAAGTGTGGAGCTGTTAGTTATCAAGCTTTATATAATGTTATCAGACAGTGACACACTTATTTACAGCCATGCATTTGTGATAATTAATACATTTGTTTAAGTGTACATTATTATCTTTTATTAGATACTGTATGAACAAAGTGGTGGAGACACTGAAGAAGAATAAGTTGAAAATACCGACTAATATATTTGAGGATGAAACCACTAAGCCAATTTCTGCTTAGGGAATTTTGGAAATCTCTATCATTTTAAAAGTTAAAAAAAACAGCAAGAAAAAAAAAATCTAATTTTGACACAATTTTATGAATAAAATGCTCCATGGATCCGGCTCTGAAAAAACGGAATCTTCTGTAAAAACTTTCAGAAAACAGAAGGAAACAAAAGTGTAGATTGGTGGCTTCGAGTGTGAGGAAAAAGGCACTTTGAGAATGGAAATGGACTGGCTGACCCCTGAAATCCTCTAAGACTACAAGCCACGTTCATACTTATATATTCATACATTTATACTTTATTAAATACACTTTATCTACCTCTTATCCATAGACACTTATTTTGGAATCACTAATTAACATAACAGGGATGTCTTTGTACTGTGGTATTAGCCAGAATACCTGGAGGACACTTATGCAGGTACAGGTAGAATATGCAAAAGCCATACAGAGAAGCATCTTGCTATGAGGTGATAGTGGTAAAACTATAAAGTTATAAAGTCAAATATTCATTCACATGTGAGGGAAGCAAAAGTGTCTCAAAATTAAAGAAAGAGAGAAGGAAAGTACAAAACAATCTGCATTTTCACCACCATGTCTCCGTTTAATTGACGACGTTTCTTTATATAAGAAGGCAACCTTAATCTTTGTCTCTTGTCATTATATCTGCCTTGACTCTAACATTTAAAACACAATTGAACATTTAATTTATAGAAAATAATGGAAATAAAACACAGAAACATCCATACTGGGAGAAGTAAATCTCAGATCATTAGGTTGTTCAGCCCTGAGCGGTGCACAGAGAAAACACTGATGAGCATTTAGATGACCCAAATAAAGTGACAAGTGCTATAAAAATACATCTGTAGTATGCTAATGCACTGTGCTAATTATGAAGCTAGTACAGTTCTCAGCCTCTGAGGCAGCAACGTAAGAGTACATTTCAGGACGCATGAAGGTTTCTGTGCATTGCATCAGAAGGAGAGCAGGCAGATCGTGTTCTGCAGGAGAACATGAAAAAGCACCTCAAAGCAGGCCTGTTGTTGGTGAATGAGGGTCAAGTGTTTGATAGCTTGGTGCTTTCAGGGAAAAAGCAGGTGTGGGGTTTTATGATGAGTAGCTTTATGATCACAACAGGAAGCCAGCTCTGTGGTGCAAATAGCCAGGTGTGAAACTCAAATAAGTACCGTGTTACAGTAAATAAGTAGATGCACAAATGACAGACTGCCAGTTGGAGCTGTGTGAAGAAACATTACTGAAACTGTTTGTGCTTTCCAGATCTCGTGGGGAAAATAAATCACGTGTCTAGTGAAGAAAATGGTTTTCACTCAGAAAACATTTTCCAAAGTTGTCATTTATGAAATTGGTTTTGGTTGAAAATAAACATTCAGTTTATTTCTCCCTCTGTGCCAACACTTGAACTTATTCAGCACTGAATAATATCAGAAATATTTACAGAGATGATGTTTTTTGAATAGGGAGAGCCTAGCTTCCTCTTATCTGTTTGCTCTCCTGCCTTCTTGTCTTTCTGCTTCACTTCTTCTCTTTATACTAATGCTTATCTTTAATCTTATTTGCATTCAAATTACCTCACAGGTGGTACACCAATAAGAGGTAAGAATGCTGGCTACAGAAAAACATCTACACATCCTCCCTTTCTCCTTCATCGCCTTCATCCTTCTCTCCACCTCGATGTGTCCCCATTTCCAGCCCTCTGTCCTTTTCCAACACTTTCTTTGCCTTCAGCACATAACCTTGCACAGGTGTGTATGGTCTTGAAAGAGGCGGGCAAAAAGTTTTCAAATTCAGAAAACCAGGAAATATTCATTCTTGTCTGTCAAGCTTCATGAGTACTTATTTTGGTTGAAGTTTCACTTAAAATTTTGGTGTAGTTGAAAAGTGTTGAGTTTGCCAGTCGTACAAAACAGAGTTAGATTTTTTTTTTTTAATCAAATGCAAAATAATGCCATTTTGGTATAATATGCAATCATTTTTATTTTGCTACTACTTACTATACACATGCAAGAAGGAAGAGTTCACCTTCAGAATGAGAATGCAGCACTGAAGAGAAACTGCAGCTGCTTTGTACCAAACAGCTGTTTTACTCCATTTTCATGGTGTCATGTTATCAGAATGGAAGCAAGGACAGTGGTGTGCAGAGGAGTCACTAAAATATGTGCCAAGTAGATTCATATTTTAAACAGTGCCTAACAATTATTATTTACCCTCCAAAATAAATGAAGAATTGGACCTGTCAGTGTCTCAAAAGGAGCCTGAAACTGTTTAAAGTTCTCCGTCTCTTTTTCATTCTGTCAATCTGAAAGCGCAACAATTTGTGTCAATGAGCATGAATTTTCTAATGATTTCTCACCACTGGAGTGAGACTGTGCTCACATTGATTACCAAAAGACAGCATAATCCATTTATTTTCTACCCCTTATCTGGGATCAGGTCTTAGTGGCAGTCTTAAGCACAGATGCCCAGACCTTCATCTCCCCTGCCACCACTGAGGCATTTTCAAGACAGGCTAGAGACCTAATAGCTTCAGTTTGTCCAGCCTGGATCTCGTCCAGGTTGGACACGGCCAAGGCACCCAGGAGGTATTGCACTCAGATGCCCAAATCATCTTAGCGAGCCCTTTCGATGTGTAGGAGCAGTGGCTGTACTCTGAGGTCTTCACCCTCTCTCTGACAAACAGAAAGAAGCCCTTTTCTTCACCTGCTGCTCTTTCGGTCACCACCCACAGCTCATGGCCACAAATCAGGGTAGTAAAGGAGACCGAATGGTCAATTGGTAGCATCGCTTTAATGCTCAGCTGTCTCTTTACCACAACCAACTGGTACAGCATCTGCAGTCATGCGGTGAATCGACCTTGAAATTTAAATCAGATACGCCTTCAGAGTGAATTGGCCCATTCCTAGAACATTTTGCTGATACATGATTCCCACTCATACATGCTACATACATACTCATATAAGGCTCGAAGTGTGAAGGGCAAAGTTCTGGTAGAGAACAACATTCTGTTTAGGGTTTCATACTTTCTATGTGTGACAAGACACCTTCTCCTGCAGCACCTGTCAGCCTTTTTCGTGCCAAGAGGCCAAAGCAAACATCCATCAGCTCAGGAGAGAGTGACGCATTTTCTTCTGAAATGCCGCTTCCTTCAGGGGGTGCTGAATGTCCAATGAGACAAACAGTCATCGCTAAAATGGAAATAGAGAATGATTCAATCTTCAGCAATGTGAGGTATCGGTGCTCAGTCGCCTGGACACTCTTTGGGAGAAACTTTTGAAAGAAGAGCTCTCTTAATCAGTATTTTGACACAAAAATTTCTGATATGTACATGTACAGTGTAAGTGTGTGTGTGTGTGTGTGTGATGGAGAGAACGACAGAGAGTGGGAGATTGTTTAAGGACATACATCGCTGCACAATGTCCTTGCTGACTGCATCCCAGATGAAGGTTGTTCCTCCTCCATCTCTGGGCTCACTGTCTGCACCAGATCCACCCGGGATGCTGCTACACACACATATTTTGTTTTCTTGAACTGGCTTCACACACCCATCCCATGTTGCATTTCAGGATTGTATTCTGAAATATGTACATTTTTATTTCTCATAGTTTTTACTGTGCGCTGCTACACTGCATGATGTATGTCACATTCACAGTCAACACATAAAACCACATTATTACTAAAGACATGTTGCTTTCTTTCTCAAAGCTAACCTCACCAATGACAGCTAATCTTTTACATTTTTCTAAATACTATGAAATTGCAAAGGAAGGTTTTTGGTGTGATTGGATGTAAATCACCATGTCAGGTATGTATTGTGTGTTTATATAGCAGTGATCAGTGGAGCTTAGTTTTAGTGGAGAAACCTATCTAAAGAAAGCATTTGCTATAGTACAAGTGTTACTGAAGGCTTTGAAAAGTCAGGGGTTTCATGCATTAACATTTTAATGTCTCAAAATGACAAGCTGTTGAATCCCTGGGACATTTTAAGCAATTTGGCCAAAGTCTTCTATACACCCGTTTCTGTTCTGTTCAAGAATTTGAAAGTCTTTTGATTGACAATCAGAATAAACAGCCTCAGATTGCTTCTTGGGAATCCTGTAGTGCCGCAGTCAATTTTGAAATGGTGTTGCCAGAAAAACAGGAAATTAAATTTCATGGCCAATTGTGTTTAGCTGTACATCGCTTATTTAGACTTTGAAACAAATGCCTTCAATCTCCATCCATTTGAACAAAAACAGTTTCATTAAATGGAATCTGTTCTGTTCATTTCCAGTTCCAGATTTGTATTGCAGAGCTCACGTAATGTTGCTTTGCAGGATTCAAATGTCAAAATATTCCCCTCAGTTTATTCTCTTTCTGAAAAAAAATGTTTTTGTTTGAAACTTTGTTGGATGTTTAACATCCAAGTTTGGAACAGTACATCTGTGACAGAAAATAAGTAAAAACAGAACAGGCTCCCTTTAAATTTTTTTAAAAGAAATAATATTTACATGGTTGTGTCTCAACAAGACATTTTTAGCTATACTGTAGATTAAAACACATTCTGACAGTGATAGCTGTGCCAATGCATTTCTATCCCAGAGTGTCAAATGCTGCTTTTCTGTCTGATGTTGCAAAGATACCCAGAAGGTGTTCTCGTCTTTCGAAGCCATCAAACAAGAATGAGTGGTTAAAAGAATAATAGTCCTTTTCATAAATTTTGGGGGTTACCTGTTTGTTTTCTGTAACTCCACGCAAAAGTCAAAAGTAAGTCAGCACTCTCCCAAACTCTTTACAACTTTACAAACAAAAATGTGTTTTTGTCTTTGTAACTAGTTTTCCCCTACATACCACTGTATGGGGTGACTAAAGTCTTCTTTGGTACTGTTAAATGTTAATGTTTTGCTTTGACAAGTATGGGAAGATTTTAGAGTATCTAATTTGGAGTATTGTTAATGCATTTGTCTGATAAATAATGTGATTTGATTTTGTGGTTAACTGTGCAAATAGAACATCCAAGGAGTCTGTGATCCAGTTTTATTTCATTTGGATGGCGCTTGGCACTAATCAGCAGATAACCTGCGTCTGTGCGTGGCACCTGTAAAGTTTATGAATGCAGCCAGCTAACCACGTTTACTAGTGCTAACTTATATCTTAGCACTCCATCCTCTTACTTCTGGCTCTAAAAAGCACAGCGTGATGATGCTTAAAAAAAATATTAATCTTGAGTTTTTCAAATGTAGCCTGCAGAAACCAATAGGTTATCTTACTCATATCTTTTATATAGAGTCCCCGGTTTAAATATGAAGTCTTGCAAAGACTTCATATGTAACAAGTCAGGAGTGAAAGACCTGTTGTCATAAACCTGATGTGTCACAGAATGGTTACCGTAGTTGTGCATATCTTCACAAATGGCAGTATTTGAAACCCTGGAATGAGAAAAATGCTGGAAAGCCTGAGTCAGCACAATAAAGTTGCCATAAATAATTAGATCTAGCCTAAGTTTTCAAATGATAAAACTTAAAGAAAACATGTTTTGGATTCAGATTTCTGCTCAGTCAAGTTATGGGTAGCTTTACGTTTGAACGATCAGGCTAACACCTGTGGACAGTGTGTCTGTGTGTTTCAGTGTGTGTGGTGCAGATCTTAACTGTGACATTTTAACCTCCCTCCCCAGGAGCGCTTCAGATTGAAAACAGTGAGGAGTCGGACCAGGGCAAATATGAGTGTGTGGCTGTCAACAGCGCTGGGACTCGTTATTCGGCTCCGGCTAACCTTTATGTTCGAGGTAAGCTCCCTCTTGACCTCGACCGCCCCCCTCCCTGCTGCCATTCGGGTCACCGCCTGCAGCAAAAACGGTGCTCTCTCGTCACCTCCAGCTCTGCCCCCTGAATGCTAACAGGAAAACTGCCTCTCCGGATGTGACTGCAGCGAAAATCAAACCTCCAGTCTCACACTGTCATTTCCTGATCTTTCTGCCTCTCTGTCTCGTCTCTGTCTCTTGGGTGCTGATTTATGTATTTTGCTCCTCTGCTGTGTTGTTACTTTGCTTGACCTGCCTAACCTCACAGTGACCTGGGGGGATGTTTTGACTCGTCAGGGGTGAAAGAGAGTTTGGCTGCGGTTCTGCCTCTTTGTTTTGGGGCAGTGGAGGTTTTACGTGTGGGGTCTTGCCTCAAAAGAGAAGCTGACACTTTCACCAATGTACGTCGCAAGTGGGGAAAAAGAGGAGAGGAAATCCCCTCCTGAAAGTGGGCTCCATGCAATTGGCTGGATGTAAAGCAGCAAAAGCCAGCAGGGTGAAAGGAAGCCTCAGGCTTTCTCAAAAGTCTTGCCAACAAACAACTCAATTAGCCTCAGCCAATATCAGGTTCTCAAAGGCAATTTTCAAAGCATGCTGTTGATTCATTTCTCCTTTTAATCTCGTTTTCATTTGACAGCTCTCTTTGATGCAGTTGGACTTAAAATCATTTGAAAGCTTCTGCATAATAAATACAGCTGTTACCCAAATCTTTAGTGCTGTTTAACTGGAGCTGTTGTATAGTGTTTTCGATCATGTCGAGCTTCGCTTCTTAAACCATTGCCCCACAATCTATTTTCCCCTTGTGTGTCAAACAAGACAGGCTAGAGATGTTTGGTTTGATTTTTCACTCACCACATTTATCTCTGATCACAGAGCTAATGTGTAAAATTCATTCTTTCATCCATTCCATCTGCACAGGAAAGGAAGAGATACCTGCAATAATCCTGTGTCCTGCCAACAAGCCTATATGCCACTGGAGTCAGTGGATAAGATTTGGGCCCAATTTCAAGACTTAAATTGCCGTATCAAGCACAGAACTACAAACAGGTGCTTGGATTTTAGCTGCTTGTTACGTCTGGCATTATTAGCCATTTCTGGATCTACATGCTCCTTTAATTTCAAACAAGCATCAGGGCATCATTGAGAGTTGAAAACAGTCCAAATTCTTTCAGTGTTGCTGTTCTCCTAGGTGGTAAAAGAACATTCTTCCATGGAAAAGAGGATTAGAAGGTAGCAGAAAGGTAGCTAGCTAGTTGAGACCTAAAGATGACATGCTATGTTCTGATGGTAGAATAATGCCCGATTTTAAGGCTTAAATTGCCGTGTTGAGCACAAGACACATGCAAATGACAGACTTTACAGACAGCAGCTTTGATTTTATGCACTTGTTGTCTGACGTCATGACCCAGTTCACACAACTCAGTGAAATACCAGCAATGTTAGTGAAGTTGACAGTACAGACAGGTCCTTCTCAGTCTGAGAACAAGGACTCTGAATTTTGCTCCCTGTTTATACAGTGAGGTCATACTGTGGAGATATTTTCTTTATATTCAACATAAACAGGAAGAATTATCACAGGGAACAATGGCTTTTTAGATCCTCAGAGTCCCCACTGCACAGATCGGTTCCAGAAACACTGAAACTTTATTTGTATAACATCTTCATGCAGGTTAGTTCAGGGCAAAGTGGTTCAAGCAACAAGTCAATAGCAGGACATAGCAGTGATAATGAGATTTGTTTTAATGAGATAAAACAAATAAAAACAGATAAACAGATTAAAATAGTTTTTAAAGGTGAAAAGACAGGTTTTGAGTTTCAAGTTCTCAACATTTCCGGCTGTTCTCGGTTCCTCCACTCAGACTGCTCCAGCAGCTTGGGGCATAAAAGTCAAAAGCTGCCTCCCCATGGGTTTTTGTCCTTTACTTTGGAAAAACTAGCAGATTTGTGCCGGAGGACCTGAGGGTCTTTGCTAGTTCATACACTGTCAGCATGTCAGACATATATAGTGGAGCAAGACAATGAAGTCCTTTAAAAACAAGTAAAAAGAAATACGGTCAATAAGGTCATTGACAGATGGCCACTGTAGGGACTTTAGAACTGCTGTAATATGTTTTCTCTCCTTCTGGTCCTAGTAAGCACTCTGGCTGTAGAATTCTGGATTAGTTGTAGATGATTTATAACAATTTCAGGTAGACTAGATAGAAAGGTATTGCAGTAGTCAAGCTTGTTGGGTAGTTAGTGACAAATTTTTGCCATTTAAGAAAAAGACCCCAGATTTTCTGCCTGTCCATGTTAAGATACATCCTTTATACACCACACTGAGCTTGTTTGGATATTATAAAATTAACACATCATAGCAGGTGTAGGATGTTGAAGGTCATAGTCCAACAGGAAAACAATAAGGGTGCAGATGTTGCCAGGACCACGCAGAAAAAGATGGAAATCAACTCCCTCAAAGTGCCAGCCAAAGTTTTATTTTTACTATGTGGATATATGGCAGAAATTAAGAGATATTTGTAATCGTTTTATCATATGTACTACAGGAGGTATTATATAAAGAACAAAAAAATTCTAATAGAGCAGACTGTGGTCAGTTAATGGATGAATTGAACTTGTAAGGGAGGGGTTTGTGTCCTGTTTTCAATCAAAATCAGAAGCAACTTGTTTTCACACTTGGGATTTATGCATGTAAACATTGCTACTTTGATACAAAAGTTTGCCAAGAAAATGTCCCCCAAGTTAGGGCGGATCCTTTTTTTCCATGTTGATTATAGCAGATTCTGACCGTATAATCTGAAGGTCACAACAGAAATCGAGGCTCATCAGGTCAGGCAACATTTTTCCAATCTTCTGTTGTTCAGTTTTGGTGAGACTGAGAGTACTGCAGACTCTGTTTCCTGTTCTTAGCTGACAGGAGACGCACCTGGTGTCATCTTCTGTAGTTTCACTTTCTTTGGCAGCAAACATTTCATGTGTGACAAAAATACTAAGGTAAAACCTTTTTAAAAATGTATTATTAGGTTTAGGTTAAGTATGTGGTGTTTTTCCAGTATTCTTCAATGAAATTGCAGATCTAAAACAGCAGGTTGATCCTGATGCAGCGTTAATTAAAATGGTACGGAAACAATACGAACACGGGAAAACAAAGCAATGCAAAAATGGGCAAAAGACTTAATAAGGTATGTGACGTCCTTCTTTACTTTAATCTTAAATACAGTTTAATACATTCATTCATTTCATTTTGAAATGCACTTGAACTTTTTCAAAGTTGTTAGTGCCAAGTGCCCAATTTTGTGTGTGTGTGCCTTTCTTGAAAATACATATGTGTGAACAGATGTACATTTTTTATCTTCTTAACACCACATATGCATCATTTTCCAAATAACGTAGCAGAGCACTCAGAATAAGATTTTAAAAACAAACAAACTTGCCTTTGGGAACTAAAAAAAAACCTGTCAGTTAACCATCTTGGTAGTGAAGAAAATTAAGGCATAGTTTTGAGGACATTTTGTTTGTCTTCTACATAAATGTACATATTTGATCTCATTTTACAAGAAGGATCCTCCACTGAGCCACCAACAAGAACCGCAGCCAACAAAGTGAGAATATAAAGCATATGACTTGTTATTTCTGCTTCTCTTTTCAAGGTTCCTGCCTATGTTGATTTAACCTGTAACCTCTCTAGGTGTGCCAGTATTTGCGTTTCCATTTTCATCTCACAGTGTGGCTTCTGAGCAATCACTGCAACATATGTCACAAATATGTTGCCAATGTGTCTGTCTTCCTTCCCTACCAGTAGCTCTCTTCATCTTTTTTTAGTTTCTTTCTCTATATTTGTCGCACCGGTTCACAGTCTCTTTTCCACTCAGGTGTCAGTCATATACTTTGACCGTATATGTTACTTTTCATGTCTCTAAATGCTTATCCTCCTATCTGCACATGAAGACAGCTGCATTTTATTGTTTAACATGCTTTGCTTTGTTTTCACTTCTTCTTCTAATGGACGTGAGAGACTATTTTTGGGAGTGAATGTGTTTGTCAATGTTTAGTTCATATATAAGATATTACTTGGATACTTGGTCCATTTAGCTTTTAAATATTTTTTAACTTAAACATTGTACACTCTGCAGATCAACTGGCTTTAGTGCCCTATAGACGCACTTTAACACAACCATACAATTGACGGGGTCTAATAAAATTTTGGTGCATATATAGAGAAAATTAGATAAAAATGCAAAGAGTGATTAATATTTATTTAAGGTTCACTGTCTTTTGTTGAGCTTTCAAAGCTGTAAAAATAGGGAAGAAATTAAAAGCCTTCATTTAGTAGAAAGTTTGAAGTTCCACAGACCTGAAGTCCTGTCATTTGTAGTTTATAGATTGACAGTTGAGGTAATTTTTTTTGTTTGTTTTTACAATATTTTCTTTCCAGTAAGTGTCCTCCAGTAAGCCGTGGCACTAATGGATGGCAAGACTTACATCAGCAGCATTCTCAAAATCTCTAAATTCATTAACTTACTGGAAAAGCCTTGTTACTCGGCTGAATTGCCTAAAAATTAAGTGTAAGTCAATGCAGCTTATGTTAAGCATATAAAAGGTACAGAAAATACAGTTAGCTCTTAAGACAGTGACACAATTAAAGTTAAACTGTCATGCTGCATGTGCAGACTCTCAGCTTTATTTCAAGGGGTTGAAACCAATAAACCACCAAACAACTGCATTAACCCCTGAGGAATTCCAGCTAGGTTTATACACAGTCCTTAAATGTTATCGTGCAAATTCATATAATTAGGAATAAAATGTTTATGTTTAATAGTTTGTCCAGAATTGTTTGCAGGGAGTGCCTACCTGAAACCATAGCTGTCTTTATGGCACTTTGATTCCAGACTTTTTCTGCAGCTCTTTTCTTCGGCAGCCTTCAAGTTTTTTTCTGCAACAGTACGATCCAACTTGTTCAGCTGACTGACACATCAGCCACTTTACCTCTAAAAACTTCTGGGTTTGTTTTTAAAGCATGTTTTGGGTCATTATCTATGTGCCCATCTGCTCCGTCTAGTCAACCCTGCAGAAATATGCTGATTCTGAGCAGAAGGTATGTCGCCAAATTTCAGAATTCACAGTTCTGTCATGTGTCACATCATCAGTAAACACCAGTGACTCAGTGCCACTGAAAGTCAAACAGGCCCTGACATCATAGTGTCTTCACCATGTTTTTAGTCAGTGATCATGAGTCTATAAGTTTTTGACTTCTAATTTTGTTGCAGACTGATCTTAAATTTTCACAGCATGGTGAGCTTGGTAAAGTTGGATAATGGTATTCCTACCTCCTGGAGATAGGCATTTTACTTGGGTGGAAGTTCTGAAGGAGTTTTTATCTACCATCAAAAGGATCCTGTGATCACTCACAACTGTTATTGAACTTCCAAATGAAAATGCTAGAGTTGAAATTATTTCCAAACTTTGTACCCGTTGAACAGATGAAGGAAATACCAATACTTTAGCACGGAGGAGGAGTCGAGCATGATAATAGCAGACTGACAGGTGCAGCATCTGCAGTGATGCTGATACTGTACTGATCCCTTGTGATAAAGGGAGAGCTATTGATTTACTGGTTGATCTGCTAACCCTAACCCTTATTACCTACTGTATGCCCATGAACTGTGGATAGTGACCAAAAGAATTAGACTGCCCGTCCTTGCAGCAGAAATGAGCTTCCATTCTCTTAGTTTACCCCTATAGAGTGGACCGTGGCCTTTCAGGAGAGGTCCAGAGTAGAGGCACTGCTTTCAGACATATGACTAGCACCTCCTAGATGAGGGGTTTCTGACATACCTGGGGCAGACACAGTGGAAACATTATGACTCTGTTACCTTGAGAATGCCTCATTATTCCCCCAGAAAAGCTTAAGGAGGTGACTAGGAAGAGGGAGGTTTGAGTATCTCTACTTACTTCATCCTGGCAACCCGTAGTAAATGAATGTATAGATGAATACCCTCAAATCAAAGCTGAGAGTTTGCACTTTAGACTCATATTTACTATATAACTGTAAAAATATCAATGATTGTGTCAATGTCTAAATATGGATGGACCCAGCTGGGTAAAGTTCAAAGTTTTTTCCCACATTGTCATTGTACATGTACATGTACAATGACAATAAAGGGCTATTCTATTCTGTTCTATTCTATTCTGTTCTATTCTATTCTATTCTATTCTATTCTATTCTCAAAGCTCCCGGTGTCTGCTCTTTCTATGGATGAGAGTAACATTCACAGGTTCAGAGGGCTTAGCAGATTTACAACTCTGTTACTACTGTTTTTTTAATCAGTGTTTATCTTTTCATCAGCTAGTGGGTAAGAGGACCTAAAAAAAGTGTCCAAGAATACTGTCCTTTGAATTCGGTATTAGCTAATCCAATGCGCCTCCATAGAAATGAATCTGCTCTAAGTACGGACTGGGTTCATGGTAGAATAATTTCCAAGGTGAGCGTTGGATTAATCCTGTTAGGGCAGCATGTTTATGTGCTCATTGATTTCAGGGTGCTGTGTGGCTGAGCTCCCCCCACAGTCAATGAGCAGAATAAATGTGAGCGGTAACACAATGTCTGCTTTGTGTGCCTAATGAAGTCTGGTTGTCAGCAAGCCTCGACCTCCTTAATGCTGTCTTAATTCACAGGCTGTGGAGGGCTCAGATGCTGCAGCAGTGTAAAAGACAGGGAAGGGAGAGTGTGTGTGGGTGTGTGTGTGTGAGACTGGGGGGTCGGGGGTAGGGGGTGGGGTCCTTACTGTGAGACTTAAGATCTCCCTGTGTGCCTTATTCTTGTTACGTTAGAGTGTATCTTTCATTGTGTGCATGGTGGGTTTGTGTGGGGTTGTTACATACCATATGGTGTGTGTGTGGAAGTGTGTGAGTGCGTGTGTGTGAGTGTGTGTTTGCCACTGATGTGTACAGGCTGTTTTTCACTCATTAACGGATAAGCAGATATTTGCCTGTTTTACTCTCTCTGTTTCTCCTTGTCTTCTTCCTCCCACTCCTTATTTTGCCCCTCTCGTTGTTTCTTTTTTTTCTTTCTCACTTTATCTTAAATCCCTCCATCGCCATTGCACCCCGCCATCCAAAAAAACCAATCCAAATCTCACCACTCAGATCAACGGGAAGGTTGGTTCTTTCACTCTTTACCCTCTTAAAGCCAAGGCCTGGCAGACTGGAGCCGTGCCGCGCCTGCATCTCGCTTGGCGCCTCAGGCCCGTCCCGGCCTCTCTCAGGACCCCAACCCTACAGTGCAACCACCCTGCCCCTCACCTCCACTGATGTTCAACCCACCCCCACCCTGCTTTTAATATATGAGCACCATCACATCCTGCTCTATGCACCCTGCTTCATTAAAAAATGTGAAATGAGCATCTCTTACTTTAAATGTCAAAAATGCACATAAAGATGTTTAAAAAATGAATTTCCCACCAGGAAAGGATTACACTGAGGACGTGGCACTGAATTGGTGTTGTAAGGCATCTAGGGAGCTGCTGTATAGTCTACAAAGGCAACAAACCTGTAAACCACAGCAAATTGATGATAAAGATTTCAAATTTGTCCTGGTGAACTTGCCGGAAAGGGAAGATAATTAGGATCTAATGCCTGATTGTAACGACAGCATGTGTTTAAAAACCAGCACTTAGCCATGCCGTCTGAGTGTATAAACGCTGTAAAAGAATGAGCTGTTCTAAAGAGCTCACTGAACTTGAGCACGCTACTGTAAAGGATGCCATCAATCCAGCAAATCAGTTTGTGAAGTTTCTTCCCTTTAGATATGCCATAATCAACTTTAAGTGGCGTCATTCCAAAGAGGAAGCGTTTAGGAACCAAAGCAAATCAGCCATGAAGTAGCAGAACACGTAAAGTGGGGTCACTGAATACTGATCCACATAGTGTGTAAAAGTCATCCAGGCACTGTGTGCTGCGGGCTTCATAGCCCAGCAGCTCCTGTAGGTGTTACAGGTCTAGTAGTTTGAACCACATAGTGTGTTTCCATACTTAGGTCTAAAACACATTATTATTATTGTTAGATTTTCGACTGTGGACAAGAAGCTTTGGATCACAACCGGATCATGAATATGAACTATAACTTTACATTAAACAGACCAGTTCCACAGTTGCAAATGATTTTCTAAGACCAAAAACTTTGAAAAATGAAGCATATCTTATCTGAGTAACCTAACAATCTATCTTAAATCAGGTTCATGGAAATATTATAGCTTAGAACATCTGTCAGCAAATCAGTTGTTAGCCTGGTTACTCTTTGACAAATCTTCTTAACAGCCTAACTGTCATGCAAGATTTTTGTACTTTTTATAACAAAACCTTTTAACTGTTTTTCAGATAGGACAGTGACACGATACTGATACATGGAGTATATGCTATTCTCACACGCCTCACAACTTTCCTGGTTAAAATGGAGCAGAGTGTTTGCATAACATATCTGGTTTCAGAGTTTGTGCTCACTTCACAAAATGTTGCATCAGTCTCATGAGGTCCTCTCCAGCATGCTGATCATGTTTTTGTTGTCGTGGCTAATTCAGAGGCATGGCTCATCCCAGCTCTCATCTGCTGCCTGACCATCATTACGCTGAGCGGCAGGCTCTGAGCTCACACTGCTTTTACCATTCTCTCCTCTTGTCTGCTACAGAACTAGACTCTGCAAGAGAAAAAAAAAAGATAGCCTCAGACATGTTTACAGCTTTTTCCAAGACTCTTACTGCTGGATCATTAATAGCAGAATGTGGAGGAGCTCAGAAATTGAAGTGGAAGTGAACTACTAGAGGAGAGAATTGCAGCTCTAGCCCTAGTGTTTGTGTCTGATATGTGAATTTACAGCCATGTAGTGCAGCTTGTTTCCTTGTCTTTATATCTGAGGTCAGTGAATGGTGCAGATCGATACTGCACTTAGAGTTTCAAATCTCCATAACATTATTTAGCTAATTTGAGCAACTGTGTTATGCTTGATTGTTCAAAAAGGGAATTTAAATTTAATCCTGACAGATTACTTTCTAAGGTGAAATGACGCATTTAAAATTAAAGAAGCAATAAAAGTAAATAGATGAGAAGACTGGAACAATTAATATTGTTTATATGATTCTGAAAAAGTTTTTTTTGTAGTGCAAAATCTAGTTTTGTGAATTCTCATTTAAAAAGAGAAATGCAAACCAGTCAAACCCAATTATCATCAAAATTTATTAAATGTGAATTCTATTAAAAAAAAGAGCTACTTACATTTCTCCCGGGAATCTATGCGGGAACAACAACAGAATGTGTCATGATACAACAAGTTCATGACATCCTTTTGATACATCAGCAACATCTGGTCGCAAGGGGAAAATGGTGGTGAGGGGTTTTTGGACAGCTGTTATTAGGTTGAAATCAGCTGCAGAGAGAGTGCTGCACCAAAAAACTCTTTGTGATTGTTTTGGTTGCTAGCAGGGTGCCCCGTAGTGGAAGTTTGAAAAACCTTCTCCATTTCCAGTTTGAGTTGCAGTTTTCGCAGTTGGCAGACAAGTATTTTTCATGCAAGCTACTGCCAAGTACGGCTTCCTACTAGAGACCAAAGCAACCAGAAGGAGCTTTTTGGTACCATATACCACTTGTGACTAGCTTCACACAAGCAAGTGCCATCAACAACAACAACAACAACACATTTTTCCCTTGCAATTGGCTGTTGTCAGACAGTCACCAACGCGACTCTAGGTCTGTGATATTGAGACCTTTGACCAATGTCGGGTTTTTTTGGGGCCAGAGGTTATCATATCTGTAAATGAGACTGGAGTGCTAAGCTATGAGCTAGCGCTAGCAACTTGTATAGGCTGTATATAGACAATGCACCTACACAGAGCTGCTAATTAGTGTTAAGTAACAGGCTAATAAAATATTAGAATTTGACTTGGAAAATTTGCACTACACAGCAAACCAGATAATTTGTTATATAATTTCCTTAACAAAAAAAATAAATAAATAACCAATGCACCAATACTACAAACACTATACAGAGGAGGTGAGTCCTAGCAGACACTGATCAGCTGCAGCTGCACCTGTCAGTCAAAACGAACATTGTGCAGTAATCAAATTCTGTTTCTTTACTTTGATCACAAACCATACAGATAAAAGAAGTGTAACACTTCTTTTGTGTTTTCAGCTGCATTGCTGTTATGTTTCAAACATTTCTTGATTTCTATGTATCCAAATATCTGAAATCCAAATATGGGCTATCTCCTCACACTAATGGTGTTTGTTGGTTTCTCATTTTGTCAGAAATGACATCAGTTAGTAGATTATAACAGGAATTGCAGCAACCTATTATGAGTAGTTACTATGCCATAGTGATTTTTAAAAATATTTTTAAAAATTCATACAAGTAACTTGCAGTACTTAACTGTACCAGTATCTTTATTTTCTAGTGAGCTGATGAAACACAGACCCCATAACAGTTAATGAAAAAGATTTTAGAGACATTTTGGGCTAAAAAGTCACTTCTACAAAAGCAAGTTTAATATTTTAGACAAAACTGAAAAACAGCCAGAAAATCTCGAACAAATCGCAGTATAATGTGTTATAACCTGCAGTTCAGTAGAAGGAAAGTTTGGCTTGTTCATGTGGAATTAAGGAAAAATGATACAGTGAACATTAAACTTAAAGCTGAGCTCCTGTTGGTCCAGTTAAAGATAAAAGAGATGCCAGTTACAGCATTTATAAAAGTACTTTCTCCCATTCATTTATTCATGAGTCTGCATGCTACTGCTGCCTCTACACCTATGCTGCTGCATGCACACCCCTCACAGTGCACACAGATGTTCACTTTCCCATTCATCTTAGCTTCTCCATCTTAGCTTCTTCTACAACTGTAGCTTTTTCTTTATTAGGGCTTGGCTTCAGAAGTTTGCCTCAATTATCCCTCCTCCCTTCTCCTTCCCTTTCCCCTTCTTTCTCTCGTCTCTTTTCTCTGGCATGCCAGTAAAAAACGAGTCTGTCTGCATTTTAACTCTTGTTGGTCTTAACATGTATCTCTTACTGTTCAAAGTCATGTTGGCTACTAAGTTTGATTTCAGTTTCACTCTAGTATCAGTACTTACATCCACCATCAGGCCATCATCCAGATTAAATGTTGCAGTAACACCATCATGTTTAACTTCAGAGTTGATAACTGTCATCGTAGTGTGACCATCCTCCATGTCCATGGGTGACTTTTTAATTGACTAACATAAGAATATGATGATTTTCACAGTTCTGGCCAGCATGCCCCAGTCTCAGAGTTTTGCTAAGTATTGAACGCAAACACGTCAGTTTTAAATGTCTTGAATCAAACATTCATATGTTTGATGTAGTACCATGCAGGCGGCACTATATGGTTAGATTTCTTTTAGCCGTTACAGAGTCCCATGAAGGAGGCCTGAGATTGGTCCCATAATTAATTTTTCTGCATGGTGAGCCCAGAGTCAGAAAAAGTGATATGAACACCAAGCAGTTCTGGAGAACATGGTATGACTCCCACTAATATGATAAAAGTAACGTGTTGCATTACAAAACTATAGCTGTTAAAAATTAACCTGTTACCCTGCAGTACTGGGAAGCATCAAACCCATCTTTGATTTACAAAGGCCTCCAATGCACTCCAAAATCATCGCAGTAAAACCTGCTCTCCCTCAGCCCTTTAGGTCGAGCAGCGACCTGCTCAGTCACACTACTTACTTTAACAAATCTACTATTAACAATAGCTTGGGCTGCTTGGTTACTGCTGTGAGTTATTACTGATGTTCAGCAATAACAACTTAATGTTGCTTGCAGTTGTTAAAAGTATATCAGTAGAATTTAGCACACTGTCCTTTTTGGCTGTAACACAGACGCTGATTTTAGACCAAAACCAAAAGACTGTCGTTTTGGAGCCTGTAGTGTAATGGGCCTTTGGGAGTGAAAAGTGGCTTATTTTAAATGTCTGAGCTTTTTGGCAATTGACAGACACTTAATAATAATAATAATAATAATAATAATAATCGATACTACTAATACTACTATTAATAATATTAATAATAATAATATAGTTTAAAAAAAAAAACGGGTCCCCAAAACCATAACATTTTAATTGGTATCTCTCCAAAAGTTGATTCTGTTCATCTGGACGTAGCGTTTTGTGGGAGAAACGTTTCGTCACTCATCCAAGTGACTTCTTCAGTCTCAGCTGACTGCAGGTTTCCCCAATCTTATAAACAGTACATTTGCATAACGACTGAAACCAGCCCACTGAAGGAACAATGGGCTGGGAGGTCAGTTCCTTAATCTTAATTATGCAAATTCTCATGACCATTGATCAACAACCACTGACCAAAACCCACTGATCAAAGACCACTGATCAATGGCCAAGAGTACCATTCACAGAGAGTTGGGGAATGGCTGCAATCACAGCATTGTAAGATGGCGAAAGATGTACCCTTAGGCCCCCTCCTCGATTCAGAGATGGTCTTTCCCTTTTCACGTAAATGGCCTCCTTCACTCCGCGCTCAAACCAGCGTTCCTCCCTGTCCAGGATGTGTACATCCTCATCATTGAAAGAGTGTCCAC
>VUQG01015055.1:7127-19016 GCA_015106755.1 Etia nguti
CTGGTAGTTTAAATAAAAAAAAAAAAAAAAACTTGGAAAAAAATAAATCAAAGATGGATGTTGTCTCATCTAATAACTTGTTAATGACTCCCAAGTGTTAGTGGTTGAGAAGGTTAAGATCTTGACTGGCTTTGAAGCACATGTGACTCCATCACAAGACTGGAAATTTTCATTCTCTATGCTTCACTGAACAGTGGACTTTTTTTTTTCTCTCATGAATATTTAATAGAGGAAAAATGGATTGTGATCTTTTGTGACTGTCAAATTAGTAAAGTATCAAAGTGTTTTTGGGTCCTCTTCTACCTGCATAAGGTTGAACTGTTCAGTCTGTCTATAAAATCTTACCACAGCAGACAAGGATATAGTAGTTATGATGAAACTGTGCACCAGTTCTATAAGTAAAAGGAGATCCTGAAGATAGTAAGGTCCCTTTGATTTGAAGGACAAGGACCAGGTTCTCTAAATTAAAAGAATGACACTGACATTCACTACATGATTTTATAGTAGGCCCTAAGCTCTGTCAGAAAGCTTCTGAGTGCACATAAGCACTGTGGCTGAACTCATTCAGTGTGACTGATCCAGTGTAGGCACTGACAGAAGACTGCTGCGGGTGTTGTGCTGCCGACAGGCTGCTGCTTTCACATCAGCGGCACATCAGCATTGTGCCATCAAAGAATCCTGGATTCTTGTTTGAGGAATCCATCTCTGCTCATAGAACTAAGGGTACAGTAAACAATAAACAGGCAGTGATATAATGCAGGGAATAAAACAGAACAACACCAGCCTGAGTGTAACGAATATTCAGTATACTATATTTGTTTTGTGTTTTTAAAAAAAGCTTACATTGAATCAGGATGTCTTAGAGCAGGGATTTTAAACGCATTTTATATAGTAGGCCACATACAGCCCATTTTGATCTTAAGTGGGACAGACTAGTGAAACTACATGATAAATGTATAAAATTACAGAAAAAGTTCTGGTACTGCAATGCATATAGTGTCCTGTAATTGTAAAATATATAAAATATGTCAGCAGCACGGTGGCATCCTGGTTAGCACTGTTGCCTTACAGCAAGAAGGTCCTGAGTACTCCGGCTTCCTCCCACAGTCCAAAGACATGCAGTTAGTGGGGTTAGGTTAACTGGTGATCCTAAGTTGCCCATAGGTGTGAATGTGAGTGTGAATTGTTGTCTGTCACTATGTGTTAGCCCTGCGGCAGACTGGCGACCTGGCCAGGGTGTACCCTGCCTTTCACCCTAAGACAGCTGGGATAGGCTCCAACCCCCCGCGACCCTGAAAAAGATAAGCAGAAGAGAATGGGTGGATGGATACAACATGTCCTTTAAAATAAACAAAGAAGTGGAAGATCGAAAAACAGGAATCTTTCTAACATTTAAATGTAATATTTATAATTAATCTCGTGTTCTATGAATGGCAATTGGGCGGGGCCTTTATACATAGAAAAAGTTGTAACATTGTCCCCTGGACCTTTGGCTTGACATCCCTGTTTTGGAGGTTCTTCACAGTGATTTTTTTTCTACAAGCTATTGATTTTAAAAAAAAAAAGAAAAAGAAAGCAAGCATAATGGTACTTTTGAAATTACAATCGCTTATACAACAATTATATGAGTGGCTTAGCATGAAATTAGATCCTGCTCGAGCCCTAAAACTGTATTATTGAATTTCATCTACGCGCGCAGTGATGTCTCTCACAAGGCCCTGATGCCAGTGGATGGCCAGATGTGATAGGAATGTAACTGATATGGAGTGAGACTGCAGATATAGTTTAACAAATTAAATCAAGTTAATCAAATAATGTAAAATCAAGCCAGGGCTGTTGAGCTATATGCTTTGATGTAGATTGGTGTTGGACAGAGCCCCAATTTCAATGTTGTCCTCACCTTTAGCTCTGTTTCTCTGCCAATACCTCGCTCATGCTTATATTCGGTTTATTTTCATCAATATGCTGGGTCATACTCCTCTCCCTCCTTCTGCCATCTGCTGTTACATCCCAGCTTCAAATCGCAAGAGCAGAGCGGTCACTTAATTGTTGTGAGGTGGGAGGGGTAAGTACCTTGGACTGGTGGGATGGGCTGGGGGGGTTAATGGGTGCAGATTGATGCATGATGAGTGTCTATATTATGCTAATGAACTACAACAGTCCCTTTCATATGTTCCACTGAATGAATTGTGGTTACTGCTAATGGCAAAATTTTGCATAGGGTAATGGGAAAATCCGAAAAGTGTTATCCCACTGCAGCAAACAAACCCCGTGGATCAAGCTGTGAGTTCACAAGAAGTGGCAGTTATTTATTGTGCTGACGCAAGATTTTATTTTTTAGGAACTGCATGCCTCATGACAATATATTTTATGGTCCAGTGCATGCATTACCATTTTATTATAGGAAATCATTTTCAAAATTAGCAGTATTTATGTAAATAAGATGGTGCAACCTCATAGTCATGTGGCTGAGTTTGGATTTGAGTTTATTCACTTCTACCGACAGAGAATACTAATTAGATAGTTTGTGATATTTTATTTTGTAAAGCTAAAGTAAAAAACTAGCAAAAACTATGCATCAAAGTCCAGTTCACCATTTGGAAGTTGATTATTGTTCATTTTGCTCTTTGATTTACTTAAGTCAGCACTGGATGAATCTGGGATTTGGTTTAGCTTTGGTTTTATCCATTTCTCACCAAAATGCTTTACTGATATCCTCGACTTAATACCTATCTTGATTCTGTCTCACACTTTTGGTTTAACTTGACTGCTGTACTGCACACTTCAGTGTCTGGTGAATAAACCATGACTTTGAGATAAGACAGACTTGAATCTTCAAGAGGTAGTAAAATAAAATTTTAAAAAGCTGCCTTTTTCCTCCCATTTTTTAAAAATAAACACTGAATTAATTCCTCCCCGAGCAAATATTTGTAAGGCCATGTATTTTTCACATATAGAGTAATTCAGTGTGTTTTGATTAGAGTCTAACTCTGATTTTATTTTTGTTATTGCACAGTCATTATTAGATCCAGTATTTGAACATTTTGAGGAAATGGGTAGATAAACTGTGACCTTCTTATCCTATGCCATCTCTCAATCTTGTTACTGTGCATTCTGCTCAACAAACTAGAGCTGTAGTGTTATTTACACTTCTCTATTTTCTTTTTACCCTTTCCATTCACCATCTGCTGTCCTCAGCTCCAAAAAGGGCATCCAAATAACTTCACACTAAAAACTTGTTTTGTTCTGTTCTGTTGATACAGTATGTGGTCTTCACCAGCCAGTGCTGCCCAGAGCAGAGCAAGCGAGGGCTCACTAAAGAAACATACTCACGCAACAAAAGTACAAAAATGTATGGGAATTTTTTGTTGTAATTGGAATGATCAAAATGAACTTAAGTAGTGTTATTGTAGTATTGTTAAAATATGCTGAGAATGTAAATGTGTTCATCAATGATATCTTCTAAAGTTTATGCTGAATTTGTATATATGTGTCTGCTGATGGGTTTTTTTTTTGTTTTCAGTTTAATAATTTATAGCTCAAGTACAACAGCCAAACCAGACACCACATTTTATTTGGGAAGACACACACACACACACACACATCTTTCAATGGCACACAATTTACATAAATATAAATGAGCCTTAAGAAGACAGTGATGGTAATTGGACTGTGCCAAACTGATGACATAGATACTGAGGAGTCTTGTTTAGGAGTCTACAGAGACTAGAGCTCAAAAGTATGAAAAAGACTGTGAATGGAAATGAGTTACCATTGCTGCCACACTTTTTTTTCTTCTAAACTCTGCTAAAACTATGGTGGTTTCAACTTCCAGTAATCTCAAAAACCACATTTCACTTGGGAGTTAAAAAATAGTTATTTTGGTTTTAGTTCTTTGGCTCAGTTTTATAGGATACCTACAGAGCATCATCAGCTTTAGGGGTCTAACAGTAGAACAGCTTTGTAAGAGAAAGAGCGAAGCATGTCTTAATAAGACGTCCTCCCTTGATAAGACATTGCAATCCATTTGGAGAGTAAAAATAAAATAACAAAAACAACAGTCTGTTAGTCATTCGGGAAATATCTCAGACTGTAGTAGTTTCACAGTTGCACAAAGGCTAATTTTAAACTATTGCAGAAATACACTCACTAGCTACTTCATTAGGTACCTTGCTAGAACCAGGGGGATGCTCTTTGCCATTAAAACTGCCCCATTTCTTTGTGGAATAAACTCAACAAAGTCCACAAAAAATTCTTCAGAAATTTTAGTCCATATCGACATCATAGCATCACACAGTTGCTGCAGATTTGTCAGCTGTAAATCCATGATATCAATCTCCTGTTCTAACACATCCCAAAGGTCCTCTATTGAATTGGGATCTGGTAACTAATGAGACAGTCTGAGTACTGTGAGCTCAGTTATGTTCAAGAAACCAGCTGCTGGAAGCAGCAGTCAGGTGGGTATGATGTTGTCATAAAGGGGGGGACATGGTCAGCAAACGTAGTCAGGAAGGCTGTGGTTTTTAAAGGATGCTCACTGGATATTTTCTTTTTCTTTTTTTTTAAACCCTTCTCTGTAAACCCTAAAGATGGTCATGTGGGGAAAATCCTAATAGATCAGCAGTTTGTAAAATACCGAGACTGGCATGTCTAGCACCAACAACCATGTTGCGTTCAAACTCACTTCAATCACCTTTCTCACCTGTCCTGATGCTCAGTTTGATGCAAGCCATTTTGACCATGTTTAACTGCATATATGTACCGAGCTGCTGCCATGTGATTGGCTTATTAGACATTTGTTTTAATGAGCAGTTGAACAGGTGTGCATAATAAAAAGGCCGGAGGGTGTATACTTCCGTATGCATCAGGCCAAATAATACATTAATACTTTCTTTTTATTACTACATAGTACTGCAATAATAGATAGATTATATTTATTTATTCCCAGCTTTGCTTTCTTCTTCTTGTCAGATAGAAGTTTTTGGAGCGTGGGCCAACAGCTTAAAGCCCCAAGGTCGTTGCTCTATATGTTATCATGGGACTCACTTGCTGCTTGACTTGCTTGGCTTAGAGAACATAATCCTTCTCTCCTTCTGTCTCTCTCTGTCTTGCTTTTCTCTTTCGCTCCTCCTCCCTCCCCCCTCTGTCTTTGGCTAGTCCACTGTATATCAAGGAGATATGAATATATACATGAATCATGAATGTGACAGTTTAGTGAATGAAGGAAACAACATGATGGCGATGTCTTTTTTTGAAATGTTTTGCCCGTATGCGTGATCATGTGCTGAAACCTATGGCTGATAAAGAAGCCTTTTCAAGGTTGACTAGCTCAAGTGAAATATCATTGCCAGATGATTTGATAAAATAACATTTGGTGTATCTTGACAACAAAAGTCAAGACATTTCATTTTGGCACCTTAATGCCCTGTGAAAGTACTACATCTGCTGCCTTCTATTGCATTTCATATTTGTCACAACTTTTGCCAGCATTTTCCTCGTTGCTATCAAGCTCAGAACAGAATGTCTTTCCAATTGACATTCAGCACCATAGCACCATGTAACTCCTATCCTGAATGTTAAACAGATATGACATGGAGCTTTTATTGTAAATAATTTGGCTCAAGCTTTGGGGTCAGCCAACCGAAGAACATCTACTTTCTTTTCATATCAAGGCCTTCTGTTCCTCCAGCTGCTGAGCTGCCTGTATTTGAGACAGGTGCCATAGTATCTATGCGAAACACCTTCATTCTTGATGCAATTATCCCCCTGGCTTTGTAACTCAACCTACAACACGGCTGGGAGTCATCCCAGTGCTTCCAGGAATACTAGCTGTCTATGCAGGAGTTCTGTGGCATGAATGATTATATGCATGTGATGAACTGACCCACCATAATGTAGCTGTCTTTGAAAAGTGCACCGTCGACTCAAGCTCCATTGTGATAAATCAATCACGCGTACTGCCAGAATGGCTTGGTTAGAGGAAGTGCAATCAAAGCAGCTACATCTGAGATTTTTGGGCAGTCATTGTTTGTTTGCTGCTAATTTTTGACAGTTTTCAACTAGGCTCAAAAATATCAAACCGTTTCCTCAAAAATAATAATCAGGGTTCAGAGTATGAAAGCAAACAGGATGTATCCGATGGCAATGTAGACTTTCAAACGGTCTGAAAGAGTTTTTCTTTTATAAGGGAAACAGATTTCTTTAAAAAAAAAGAAATGTTACAATTAGAGTGTAAATTGGTAGGAACAGTTGGCAGCATCCAGCAATATAATGCTTCAAGTCTTTATTGTAGGAGAAGCTATAAAGAAGATCAGATTAGATCTCTTGTGTGCTCAAGTCTCATAAGTTATTATTATCATTTCTATTATTGTTAAGGAAATATGTTGTATAATATAGCATAGTAAATTAGCAAGAAAATTCCAGTCAAGTTAGCAGCTTTGGGAATATTTCAACAGCAAAAACACTTTTTCAGATTAATTGGAGGTATGACATTTATTGGCAACTAACCATTCAATATAAATTTTATAAATATTGATTTAAAGAATCGTACAGTTCAAGCTACCAAGCTAAAATGCTGACTGAAAAGTGAGAAGTACCACATTTACACTTGTATATCAAAGACTTTTGGTAGTCAGTAATATTAGAGCATGCCATTGTATTGACAGTTTATTGACAGACTAGAAAGCGAGCTGTTTTTTTTTTTGTTTTTTTGTTTTTTTTAATATAAAGATAATGCCCTTGTTCCGCAATGACTGAATAATTTAAAGAGAGTTTTTTGATTATATTTTAGAAATAGAAGATAAACTGATGCTTTGAGGCAGCGGAGCATGACCAAATCTCCCCTGCACAGAATACTTATTAGAACTTGAGGTGAACAAGAAGCCGTCAAATCGAAGACCAGTCAGAACTAAGTAAGTGTGCTAACCATTCCCACATCTTTTTTCTTGCCAAACGGAGACATTTAGAGTCTTTAAAATACCAGAACACAAACTATTCCAGGCCATTCCACAAGATAAAACATAGTGCTCCAGATTTTGGAAAAATGCATAAGAGTGCTTTCGACCCTTCCACAACTCACCAGTGTAGAGACTGTGGGCCACTGAAACTGAACTAAAGTGACACTGGAAATGAGCCACAGTGAATACATCATTACCTGTGTGACAGTACCAATGATACCACATTACCAAGGGCCCTCGACACAAGGTATTAGAAGATTCAAACCAATCATGGGGGAGAGCCTGATCAAATGTCTGTGAAAACAAAGAGATGTTTGCCTGCCATGTCTCTTAAATTATGCAGTCTACAACAAGAAGTCAAGCAAGAGAGACCACTCAAAGCGACCATACTGCTAGATGAAACCAGTGGAAAAGAGCAAGTGGCTGCGCAAGAAACTAATGAAAAATGCAAAAACTTTTACAAGACACTGAACAGAGGAAGCACCCTGTCACTGATGAGATGTTAAGTTCACCACTGGGACCCCTCACAGATGACCTGTTACCCAAAACTTTGATGATGTGTCAGACACCAAGGTGTAAAAAGGACTTCTTTGAATTAATTAGGGTAAAAAAAAATTAACAAATGACAACTTTTAAAGTAAAATTTGAATCAGTGCCCAAACTCAAAATTGAGGACAACTTAATACTACAACTTAAACTAATGATAACTACACACACAACACACAAGGTGCGGTAATATAGACAGAGGGTGGCATAAGACAGATGCGGAGACAGGCTTATTTTCTCAAATCATAACAGAACTAGCTAAAATAAGTACCTTTAAAAACAGCTCTGACCCCTTTCTATTTTTCAGCTGTTGGCTACTTCTGTGTAATGTGGATGGCAGTTACAAGGTATTATAAAAAAAAGTTCAGAGAACTGGCCCATAATAATAAAAAAACCAAACATATCCTGTCCTTCAAGGTCATCTTTTGGGCATACCTTTCCAGCGCTGTTGCTATTTTTAGAATGCTCAATGAATGTCTGTTCTGTCCTTTGCACTTGTGCATCTGCGATCCATGCTGGATCTCCACCATCGTATTAGAACAGTGACCCTTGCATGGAGACAAATCTAACAAGCAGGGCAAGTGGTGAGCATAGATTGTGTGGGTGTGGCCAAGAAAAGTCTCCATTTACGTTGGCAAATGTTGCTTTTTTGAAGATCTACTTAAGGAACAATAAGACAAAATACTAAATATAATAAAGGTCAACCAAATTGGAGATAAACCAAAGTATATAATGAAAAGACTAAACAGACTATTTTTGGGGGGGGAACTGGGTGTTTGAAGTTTCCAACTACAAATTAATACCAATAATAGACAACAGCTGGTGGGCCACACAATTGTTAGATATCAAGGACAAGGCTGAAAAAAGTTTGATAAAAAAGTGGCTACATTATTTTAGCCTGAAATTAAAAGAATGTTGGCTGAACATCAATGCATTTTAAGTCTAAAGAAAACTAAGAGAAACCATATCTACGAAACGGTTTCACAAGTTCACCTTTATTGCAGTGATTCCAATAGCAGTACAGAGGGGGTTGGGGGGCAGCACAGTCGTCTCTGTTTTCTGAGGGCAGTGCCAGGGTCGAGCCAAGGCACATTTCCCAGGTTGGTAAGGGTAAATGTAGGTATTTCATATTGAAGTTTGTTTACAGCTCTTGGGACTAGTGCTTCATATGCGTGGGGTGAAAATCCAGCTTTGCCTTTTTTAGAAGCTGTGCAACACTGTATAAATCGCCTTGAGCGATTGTCACTTTAAGACAACAAGTTTGAAAATGAAAAAAAATCTGGGGGTGTGGGACTTGAAAGAAGCAGGCTGACTATACCTCTGAAGCTTCCTCATTTCTGCTTGAGGGTTGTGACTTGAGGCTACATTAGCTGTTATTTGCATTAGAATAACACCCCACTGCAGAACATTGTGGGTAGAGAGTACTGAGTACATATGAAACTGAATATTTACTGTAATCTTGCTGCACGGAAAGATCTGTCAGATACTTTTAAATGATCATGATTTGAAGTTTTTGCATATCAACAACAAAGTTTCTGATTATTTTATTATTTGGAAACAGTGGAAAGCTGAGGGGCCTTGGTGATTTTTATATCATTAGTGTTGTGAATGCTCCTGGTCAAGTATAACAGATTGCAGTCAAAAAGCTGCAATGGTCAGATCATAAATTTTGCAAAGGCTGAGACACTTTGGCTCAGGTCAGGCCTTTTTCTCTTCCCTACAGACAGACAACAACTCGCTTTTTTGCTGTTAATTAAAATGAGAACCAGAGCCATGTTGCATGATTAATTACCTCATACCTTGGAGTAGCCCACAAACATTGATGTGTCTTTGCTTGTGTGTCATGGATAAAACTTGCATCATTCATCACCCCTGTAAGGTCAAGCGCAAAGCCACATAGCATTCTGTAATTACTTGTCCCTTGTACCTGACACCATGTTCCTTTATTGGCTTTGATTTTAACAAACATGTTCTCGTCCATGTCTCCCCCTTTTGGATGTCAATCAGTATTCCTATTAGAAACTAAATTAGTGTTTGCATAAAGTATAGGCCTGTGAGTTAAAGTCTGGAATTTAGGAAAAAAATCCTTGCTATCAGTGGATCATCACGTTGTCTCCTACATTTAGGAACTGGGATTAGTGAAAGTTAGAAGTAAGTGACAAGAAACAACACTGTCTTCTCAAGGTTACACCGAAATCTTAAGATATTCAAGAGGCTGGTTCTGAGATATTCAGCACTGATATACATCAGACAACTAGAACATCTCCCTCTGTACCTTTCTCTAGAGGAGAAGCATTACATACCTTTTTGGCTTTGGAGAATGCCACTGAGCAAATGTGTGTCCCCTGACACCTTGAGTTAATGATCAGCCAGCTTCCAGAGAGGCAATGTATTTTGAGTCACCAGTGAAGCATGACAATAACCTTTAACATTATCATTTACACACATATTATACCACAGGACAGATTGTCTATAGGCTGCCTCACAGCAATAAGTCATTCTCCACTGATAGGGTACCATTCTCATTTTTCCACGTTAAGGTATGTGACTTTGAAGTGGTTTGCAGGCCAAAATCGTCCATCTTCTGGAATTTAATTTTTGTCTTTTTCAGAATATTTCTCTCAAGGTGAAATGTTGTGATATTGCCAAAGGCATAATGTTCTGAGATTAAAAACAGAGCGAAAAGGGAGGGAAATTAAATAAAGTGAATCTTAGCATAGAGCTTGTCAAACAACATCAGTTTATGCACAGATGTGAATTATGGCATGTGTTCTCACTATGGGTTAAATGTTTCAAGGCCATATTATTTTGACGACATGAGAGGAATGGAATATTTTTGAGGAAATGACAGATACCTAGGGAATCAAAGCTGTTGGAATACAGCTATTTGTTTTATTTTATTGTTTTGTGAATCATGTAGGCCGAGGTTAACACCATTACTGAGCAATGTTGTCTGGTTTCTATCATGGCCTTGCAAAATTATAGAAGAAGGGTATTACAATTTCATAATCTCTAAAACTAAATCAGTGGTGAGTCTGAATCAGTACCTGCACCTTTCCGTATAGCATGGTTGTGTGTAGTCTCTGTTCAATGTAAGCAAAGAATAGTACATTTTAAAGAAAAAAAGGTTAAATATTATTTAGTACAGTTAGGCAGCTACTATAAAATAGTAATTAGTTGCTAATTACTGATTACTTCTCCAAAAAAAGTAATCCTGTTATTTTACTGATTGCTTATTTTCAAAAGTAATTAGTTACTTTATTACTTAGTCCTGTCGCTCTTAAGTCTATTTTAACCTGTTTAGCAGGAGTGGAGCCGTTGGAGGTTTGCCCAGTGCAAGCGGATGTTGTAGCCGCAGCGGTCATGTCAGTGGGGGGATCCGGGGGTTTCTCTGTGAATTTCACATTCCCATGGCGGCATGCTAGGTGCTTGCTCAGATTTGAAGTTGAATTTTTTGCTGTAGAAAGTTTTCTTCCCACACAGAGTGTACAGCGGACGCTAATGTTTTTATCCCCTTTACGGAATCAAACTCAAAGTAATGTCAGTACTTCCGAGCTTTAAACGCTGCACGGTCGTACTCTCTCCCGCACTCGATATATTATCCATTGTTGATCTGCACACGTCTGTTGTTGCCACGGATGTCGCACGCTCATACGTCTTTGACACTATCACAAACAAAATCACCGTTTAGTAACACAGTAGCGCAGCATGCTTACGGGAAAGTAAAAGTAATCTAATTACTTTTTTTGCAATAGTAACCCCATACTTTACTCGTTACTTGAAAAAGTAATTGGGTTACGATACTTTACTGCCCATCTCTGCAGTTAGGTCCATAATAACTTAAACAAAGAAACTTTTTTTCTTATTTTTTTCCTCTGCACATCATCACAGTAGATTAAAAACAATATACAGAGAATTTACTGCAAGGTGCAAACCACTGGTTACACTCAAGAAGGTCAGATTAGACTCTACCAGAAAAGATCTGAACATAAAAAAGTCTGATAAAACCAAGAATAACTTGTACTAATCATGTCTCACTGAACTCCACACTGCCCACCTTCACCCAGTATGTGACATGCCCAACCAGAGACAATAAAACACTGGACTTACTGTATGCCAATGCTGAAGAGGCATACAGTTCATCACCTCTACCTCCCCTGGGCAGATCTGATCACAACCTGGTGCACCTTGTCCCTGTGTATGAGCCCTTAGTGCGCAGGGAGCCACCAGCCACCCGCACAGTGCAGAGATGGTTGGAGGAGAGCGAGGAGGCTCTTAAGGATTGTTTTGAGTCTACTGTGTGGGAGGTGAACTGTGACGACCACGGAGAGGACATCGACAGCCTTGTGACATGCATTACGGACTATATTAACTTCTGTGTGGATAA
>VUQG01015056.1:0-20238 GCA_015106755.1 Etia nguti
TTCATCCAGCACAGACTGTGGTGCTGTGTCGCCTGTTTGTCATCTCTCCACCACCATCAGCAAAGGAGTCACTCGATATACAGATATTATGAACTCTATGACAGTGAATGTGCCGCATCTCATGGGACCAGTTGAAGTTGTGGATAGCGTGACAGCATTAAGGCAGAGAGGCGGAGAGGAGAATGGAGACAAAAGAGGAGGCCTGTTTGGGATGTGAGTGATAGATGGCATGGCCAGGGAAATGGTCTGGAAGAGAATGCTGCGTCAAGCAGTCAACTGGCCAGGCATCGATTTAATCTTGTGCACTCTCCTGATTTGACCGCGTTACAGCGAGATTGAAAAGCCTAAGTGGATGTGGAGCTCTGTTCACTCACCTGAGCACACAACACTGATAAGAGCACAATGAAGCTAGAAGCAGGCTGAAACACTGGCCGAAAAACAATGGGGGTAGAACATCACAAGACACAGGGTAAGACAGTTGTTTCAGGCCTGCTAACAAGCAGCTAAATCCACTAGAGGGGCCGCTCTATCGATTTATACCAGGGTTGGAGAAGTCACAAAGCTTATGCAATTGGATCTTGCGTATCCAATGGATTTTGACTCAGATATCTACAGAGATCCCTCTGGCTCAAAGACTATTGATTGGGCTAAAAAGATTTGATCTAATGAATATTCTAAATGGTGTGCTAACCGTGAAGCATGTGTGTTTTGAATAAGTTTGATGGATTCTAATAAAGCATGAGGACTACCCTGTGGTCTGATGTTTATGTATAGCAGAGGGAAATTGATATTGATCCCACAACCATCCATGGTTTCTGTGTTACATGGCACTGCTTCTTTGATCTTTGCTGACCCTCTGCAGCCTGCAGTATAGGCGTTCAAATGTCACAAAGTAATCTTTAATTTAAAAAGAAAATGTAAATGATCACATTTTGACATTTAGTCTGCTCACATTGCATTGTGGGATCAGTCGATGTTCAGGATTAGTTGTAATCCTGGGTATTTGGTGAACACATTCATTAATGGAGAAATGTGTCAACTATGGACACTTTTGCTGACTTATGTAGTTTTGGAAAATACATGAACATGCGCACATGCGTTCTGCCCCAGTCACTCCGCTCAATAAACCAGGCAACAGTTATTCTTCACCTCTCCTCTCTGCCTGCACATTATGCACTGGTGCACATGCAAGTAGGTATGCAGATACACACTTGACAAGCTGCATAAGCAGGAACCTCACAGGTCGACACATCGTGGACCTCTCGCATGTTTTTAAGATTAAGTGGCAACCTCACCTTGACCCCCTGTGACCTCACTGCTGTTATGAATGCCATCGTTGCAAACTGGGATCCCATTAAATGAATTGTCTGGGACAATCAAAACAATATTAATTTTAGTGCTGTGGTTTATAACAGGCTTCTATTTTCATGTAGATAATGACTGCCACATTTAATCATGATTGCTTATTGATCTGCTCAGTATCCTCAGAGCATTTCTCATCAAACCTATAAACAAACAAAACCATTCCTCAGTAGTCACATAGTGTAGAGTTATATAACTGTGACATTAGATGCATGACCAAAACCAGCATTTCCTGGCATCTATAAAAAAAAAAACCCTGTTTGCAAGTTATTTGTTTCTCAATTCTAAATTGGGTGTTTCCTGCAATCAGCAAAGATTTGCATGCTTATATGGCATTATTTAAGCATTGCTTACACATTGATTTATAAGGGGAACGGTACACAGTTGCACCTTCAGCAAAACTGCTTGTATTCATATAGCTACAAACACATGAGGGAGCTGACCAGTAGATTCAACCCCATTTTTTTCTCCCTGCCGTCCACTGACCAGAATACCAGAGCAACTGGGAGCCTTTTGCCTTTTGTTTTGCCCAAAGGCAACACAGCTGACAGCACAGTATCAAGCCAAAGTGTGTAATAGACACACAGGTCTATAGAGGAAATATATAGGTGGCATGTCTTAACTCACCAAGGTGTGAAGAACCAAGTTTCCTCCAAGAAATCAAAGAGAAATCCAAAGTGGTTTGTCTTGGAGTGCTTTTTTCTGACACTGGCTTTGTGTCAGGTGAAAGATGGTTAACAGGCAACAGCAAACTGCTTTCTCACCAGTTTTAGACAAACCATGACCAAAACTCCAAACTTTAGCCTGTAGCTGCAGTCACAGTGAGCTGTTCTAAGTTGCCAGTAGTTCATGAAAGAAGTCATTTTACAATGTATTCACAGCATTTAATTTTTTAATTCACTGGGAACAAGCTATTCAACTGTGTAGTTTATATATCAGCAGTGCACTTATTATAGCAGAAAAACAGGAACTGTAGCTGATAGCTATACATGTGAAAATATATGAGCTAGCAAACCTACCTGTTAGCTAGCTAGCAAAAATGTTAAAAAAGCAAAAGCTAAATTGCTGCCTCAAGGATCACGTGGAGTAGCCGGACATCAAATTCACCCTTGTGAGGACAATGAGATAAAACTAGAATCAAGGCCTCTTTTTTCGTTTTGTTTTTTTGTTTGGCTGTCTCGCCAACATTCATAAATAGAGACAGTACCCTTTAAAAGTAACAGGGCAATAAGCATGCAATAGTTATTTTGCTACTACATGCTTTGGCGTGATATTACGTTGTAACAGATTCATTAATGAGGCCTTTCTGTATGCGTGTGTAATAAAGAAAACAAGATGCGGTGATTTTCACTGAAGGCTTAAAGCTCCTGGTTATCAATGTATCGCAATTGAGTCCTTATTGCCTCTGATGGTTGGTTCTTGCAGTGGGTTTATAGTTGTCATAACCTGTTAATTAAAGTCTAAATAAGAGATAGATAGCCTTCTGCCTAAGGTAGTGGTAGATGTTATTTTCACAATATTCATCTGGACAGCTGATGGCGCAGCACCCTCCTTATGGCCGCTTTAGAATTTCAGCTGGCTTTACTCAGCATTCCCTTTTGTGAATCTCACACATTGTTATGCTGAGATAGCAAGCCCAATGTATAGTTCGTGCTCAGCGAGGTAGCCTGCAATACCTGAGACACTGAGCAATGAATGTGTCTTCTTATTTTTTGTTTGTCATGCGTATTTGTATGGTGTGCACAGAAAATCAGGTTACATAAGGTGGAATCTGGGACACTATGTGCAGAGGATATGCCACAAGGTGCTGAGCGTGCCCTGCTCCCTTGCTCACTTGCTTATTTGCTTGGTTATTCGAAGTGAAGCATCATTTGTGTGAAAACAGCAAAGAGATTATGTTGACATACTTTTGCCATGTCCAGCTAAGCTTGACAAATTTGGGTATTCAGCCTTAAAAGATTTCAGTGCTTGTTGGGGGTTTTTCAACTTTTTCTCTGTTTCTTTAAAAATTCATTAGGAGTCTTTGGCATGTTACACTGAGACCCTTAAGTTACTTGGAAGTAAAGCAGGAAATAGTTCATTTGGCATGTGTTACACAATGAAGCAGGCCTTTTCGGCTGCTTTGGTTTTCAGAAATCAAATAACTCCTGTCACTGGATAAGCTTGTTATAGTTTATGATATTTTTTGTGCATCTGAATGTGTCTTATCATATTAAAAAATCAGTAGATGACATGCCCAGCAGCAGTCTGTATACTATATGATTTGAATACATCCCTTGTTGAATTTCCCTTGTTTATTATTCATGTTACCTTGATCACACGAATGCCATTTACTGAAGAGCTTTTTGGCTGGATCACATATTTGCCATCCACACAGACTGCATTACTGGGGCAGTTAAAAGTAATGTTTGAAGGCCTCCACTGGGACATAAAATGCAGGCCAGAATGGACTCCAATGCAGTGCTTTGAACCACTGGTCCTTGCTCACGAAAGAAAATCAGAGACAAGGTGAGAGAACAAGGCTTGGTAAGAGAACGGTTGCAGGATAACATTACTTCCGTTCTTAAATTTTTAAGGGGCCATTAGAGATCTTTCCTTTTTGATATATGCAAGGACTCTGGGTGACATGGAATAGCACTGTACAGATGTTTGAATGTTATAAATTTTAAATATGAAGAAATCAGTGATTACTTTGGGCTTCTTAGGTCTAGCTCTCTACTGTTGTCATAGAGTCTTTTGCCTTTTATTTTTCAATTTTGCCAGATATTTGGGATTAACACCAAATGTAAGCAGTTATGGGCTGTGGGTGTGTCTTCTCAATTCTCCAGCAGGAAAAGTAAAGAGAGGTTGATTTCACTGAATGATTCAGGCTGATAATCAAAATGATAGAAAGACTGTTTTTCCTGAGATACATGAACATTACAGTAACATATCACTGTACTAAAGGATCCAGTTTTGGTATTGCTTTGACTTAAAAAAAGTCCTACTGTAAGTCTTTTAGTTGCAAACCAGGCACCAGTACCAGTATTTCACTGACAGACTGTAGCTTCAAATGATAAAATCTAACAATAAAATGAAAAAATACTATCAACAGTACAATAGAAATGTTTTAATTTAAGATATTGATTATGTGTAATGATTTGTAAGTCCTGTCATATAGTGGAGAGCAATATGGAGCGGTTTGGTGCAGTTTTTCATGTTTCTGTCAGGATGAACTGTAATGATTTATTACTTAATTAATGGTAAATGAAGTCAGAATTTTATGCCCCAAATCTTTAAAACTAATTTAGAGTCCAAAACATTAATTTGTGTTAAGTAGTAACTGACAAATGTAAGCATGCCGACAAAGTAAATAAATGTTAGGTTATAATCGTCATTACTTTAATACAATGACATTTGTAATGAGCCTATTTAGAACCACACAGAAAGAAGAAAAAAAGCTTTAAAAAAAAGCTGCGGTCCATTAGCCACCTTGTAGTTTATGACAGGCTAATCAATGATAATAAGAAATAAGTGCAGCAAATAACTTTTTAAAAAATCTGAGTGTAATTTTTCCAGTCTCAAACATTTAAAACGGAAGAAAAAAATTTTAAGCCTTGGCTCACATGTGGCCACATGGCAATAATTTATTGATAAATTTGTTCAATATTGAAGTACCACCACTCTCATTTGTGGTCAGCATTAAAGCTCTCAGGAAGACATGAACCAAAAAATGTGTGAAAAAGAGCAAGAGTGGGTCAGTAGCTTGGGTTTGACTTATTTATCGTGCCCTCTTATGAAGTACACTCACATTAGAGTGAGCTGTCAGGTTGCCGGTATAAATGCAGCCGAGATTGTATATGCCACACGGTGCCACACAATGCCTTTAATTATGTCGCCGTCTCTTCCCTGTCAGAAAAGACAAAATGGATCAGAGGCCATATGGGAAAAAGTAAGTAAGCAATTATCTTCTTTTGTCTGCTATTGCTGTCAGTCAGTGGAGGCTTGGATTCTAAATGACACCAATGCAAAAGCGGAACCTGAGCACTGATAGATGATGTAATAATAGTGCTGCACACAACATTTTAATAAAGACACTCCATATCTCCATTTGTCATTTCTCAAAAGTGACTTGATTTGTCTTGTGATAAGAGCAAACTAAGATATTCAAGTCATCTAGTAATCTGGAGGCTTTCATATATTTCCTCCAGAGGTGCAGTTAATTAAATCAGGTGTGAGGCTGTAGAAGAATAGGCATTACAAAAGCTCATGTCATGAGCAAAGGCTTACTGATCTCGCACACAGTGGAAGTAATTTTCCACACAACCGAGAACAGTTGGCCATCTTGGCTTTGCAGCTTGATTGCAACTTTTCATGTAACACCTTACTTTAGTTTCACCTGATTGTTTCAATACTCCATCTCTCCCTTCCTCCTACTGGAGGTAGAAAATGGGAATACTGCATGAGAATTTATTTGCTGAATAAAAATGTATTAGTAGCTTGCTACTGCTGACCAAGAATTGTATCAAAACAATTACTCGTTCATTGCAACTCTTACTTCAAATTGTCTATTCCATACAATGGAAATAAATGGGATATATAATTTACCCCTTGTGCTCATCTCCATGTGTATGATTCATAATTTTAAAAATTAAAATAAAGATCAATTTTTAACTGATGCTGGTCTATAAGCTCAGCCAATCAGTTCATCCTCCATCCAGAAAAGGAAAAAAAGAAGTTCCTGTATCTTGAAGGACCCCCTTGTTAAAAGATTTCTGATTGGCTGCCCCTCATCTGGTTCCCAAGAGAACACTGTCCATATGTGTGTCTGTTATTAGTTGAACATGATGCCAGTAATTATGTCACACACAAAAAACTGAGACTGTAGTTTTACAGAAACACAGTTTCTAGGAAAGGGGCTTGTTTGTTGTTTGGTAAGCAAATTTAAAGCAAAATACTTGAGGCCAACAAAATATTAAATTAAAATGGTCACTTATCAAGACACCATAATGAGTAAATTGGAACTGTCCATCACTGAGGCCCAGTCATTAGAAGTTTTAAAAAGTCAAGTCACAATTCTGACTCGTTTTTCTAGGATTATCCCTGCACTCTGCAGAAACACATAAGTCTGGAGCTTATTTGTCATATTTTTAGTTTACACTTCTCATTTCTTTGGTGGAATAAAAAGCCTTCTAGTGGGATTCTTGATATACAGAATATGAAAGGCATATGAGAATGTGTGTGGCATTTATTTGGATAGGTTTGTTCCCCCTTCCTATATTAATCTGTATATAAGCGAAATCTTATAGAGAAATTGTTGATGGGATGGAGATTGGAGACTTTTTTTTTTGTCAGTTTGACATCCAGGTAACCCACTTTTGCTTCAGCCTGTTTATTCTTTGATTATCGGGAGAGCTGAGGGAAGCACTATCTCCCGCCTGCCAAAATCAGCCTGGCAAGCTGTCACAACAGCGATGAAGACACATATACCACCGGGGTGTTTGTAGGTGACACACATTCATGCAAAACTGCAACTGTACGCACACATGCACTGCTTTGTTATGTTGAAGTGCACATAGTTTTGTTTTGACAACAAACTATTCCTGTGGGGCTTTAAGAAAAACATTATATGTCTGAAGGTATTAAGAAATCATAACAGCAAAAAGCAGGCCGCAGTTTCTACACAAACGTCCCAAAATTCCTGAAACTGCTTTGAAATGCCTCCCATCTACATATTAATATCCTGGCAAACTTTATTAACTTTCATAATTTTAAAAAACAATAATGTGTGCACAGGTGTGAATTTATTTTAGATTTTCTTTATTCCACACAGAGTCAAAAGTGTCATAGGTTTGCAGGAGGACCCAAATGCACTCTTTAGGCAGGAGAATGACCTGGAAATCCACCTTTATTTAAACTAGTAGAAAAGTCCAAACTCCAAATAACAAGGTCCTTGCAGGGATCTTATAGTTCAGGCAAGGAAGACGCAAGCAGCAAAAACGGATGCTGTGAGAACGACTGGGGGGAATACACAACTATATATATACACAAGAGGGGAATTAGGGGAAGTGAACACAGCTACAGGGCATGAACAGAATCTAGGTAACAAGACAAGCAGGAAATAAAACTAAATACAAAGCACAAGAGGCAAAGGAGTACCAAAATAAAGTAGGAACATAGACGGGGGACATAGACAAAGACTTAACAGGAAAGGAAAGCACACTTGAGAGGCTCTACTAAGCTGACACACAAAGAAGTAAATACAAACCAATAGTCATGATATAAACAGAACCCAGAATACAAAAGTGACAGTTCCTGATGCTTAATGTTAGCCTGCTTTATCCTGTCCAAAACCAGGTTTGATGTGTGTTTGGGATCTTGTCCTGTGGGAACAGTCCAGTTTTCAACCATCTAGGTATTGATTTGAGGTGAATATAAAGAATTTGGAAGTAGTCCTCCATCTTCATAATTAAGTCCACTTTGTGCAGTGTATTAGGACCACTGGCAGCTTCAGAGCATGATGCAACCACCACCATGCTTGACAGCTTGTACAGTGTTCTGAAGTTTGAAAGCCTTGCCGTTACTACTCCTAACATACCTCTTGTGACTGGGACCAAATGCCTTGTCTTTGTCTCGTCTGACCATAAAACATTTCTCTAGAAAGCATTTAACTTTTCAATGTGGGCAGCTGCAAATTTTAGTCAACTTCAAAGGTGTTGATTTTGGAGCAATAAGATTTGACTTGTCAAGTTAAAAGACACTGTAGCACCTTCAGCACTATCATATTCGAGCCTGCCCGGATAGAAAGTCCAAAATAAATTCTAATTTGTGAGCTTGTTTTTTAAAGTCATTAAACTCAAGTTCACCAGTGCTAACGCCTGACCAGTCACTCACTAACATATGTGGGAAAAATCTTGATTGGGATGAGTAGTGCTTTCCCCCCTCCTTTATTTTTCACCATCCAGGCTTCCAACCCCCCACTGCTACAGTTGGGCTGTTGTCCAAAAGATAAGAGTTTGGTCATACTGAGCAGCTCCCATGTGAGAGTGTGAAGCAGGGTATTGCTGATAAAAAGGGAACAAGCACATTTTTTCTTGCTTTGTTCGTGTAAACGTGAATTGAATGAGCTCAGGAATACTAGCACCTAAAAGAAGTAAAAAGAAGTGGTCTTCAGAGGCTAAAGTAGTCAATAACAGTAAAGAGTCAACATTTGTCTGTTGTTGTTTTGATTGGACAACATCTGGCATGCGTGTCTTTGTCAGTGCTTCAGTTGCACAGAGTACATTATCTGAGTGTGTGTATGTGTGAGAGCGTTGTGTCCTAAGATGACAGATGAGAGGTTTGCATCAATATTTGAACAAAGCGCTCTGGCATCTCTTTCGGCTGAGGCCATGCTGTTTTTAAGACTCTGAGAGGCAGAGCAGAAACGTATTGCTTGTGTGACTCACAGTGCAAAGAAATTACAAGTTGGAGAGTAGATTTAGAGCTCCGAGCATTACTGCAGTCTGACTGAAGTCACTGTGAGACTTGCCTGGGGATAGGGAGGAGAAGAACTCTAGGGAGGAAACAGAAGTGTGACTTAAAATAATGGTATATAATCCATCTACTGTCTGTGGACCAGCGTTGTTAATCAAAGTTTAGTTTGGCAAGTTATTGTCAAAGCTATCAATGGGTTGTGCATAGTGGAGTCTGTTTTGGGGCATAGCGTTTGTAGGCATCCTGCTGGCGCGCATAACACATTGGGCTTAACAGTTCATTACCTGTCATCTTGTCAGCGGGACACTTCTTGCTAGAGGCTGATGGGTTTTTTATGTGGTTGAATCACAGGTACTAAACATAATCAAAATTTCACATGTTCCCACCTTTTGCGCCTCATTTGCTATTGTACCAGGAGATCAAGAAATCCCATTTTTCCCTATCTATCTTTCTCCTGTGGCATACTTGTCATTCAAAAATCTCTGCAGACAGAGATTTTTGAGTGGGAGTGGGGGGTGTTTATTGCAAAGGTTGCAATTATGCAGTCAGCTATAGTTGGCTGAGGAGCATAAAACTAGTGCATTTCAGTTCAGATTCATGGCTTATGAGCGTTTCCTGAAAATGCTAAACGTATTTTTCTTTTTTGTCTTCCTCCTGTACACTCGGTTGATCTCAGCAGATGCTCCCCCAGTGCTTCTCACTATCTTCAACACCCACCTATCATCTGCTTCACCAATCTCCTTCCACCCCCATCTCCTCTGCTAGTTTCACCTCTGATCCTCAAACTAGACCATCCATCTGCTGCACCGATTTGCGTCAATAGTGCCTATGAAGACACCTCACACTGGGCATATATAATTAATGCAGCGTTGACCATTGCCAAGCTGTATTTATTCATGTATTTACACAGACACATTAGCCTGAAAGTCAGTGTTTACACAAAGCCACATAGCAGCAAATCCACAAATTTGTCTCTGGTTCACCAAGAAACTTTGCACCTAATTTTTTCAAACTGTGACTGAAATGTCAGCACGGTGAAATAATTAACAAATAATTATGCCACTGACCCTTAATTAACAAATTTAGAATTAATTAGTAAGTTTTTTTGTTAACTCGTATACATGCAGCTGCTTCTACTTATTTTAATACTGAAACCTCTCGTGTGAGTTAATGCCACTTCCTGTGTTTCTCTCCAGTTTGTTGTGTCGTTTATTTGGTTTCCCAGGCTAATTAAAAGAGAACTGGAGATGCAAGATATGTTTTAGTTGTAATTATGTTACCAATGATCCATCTACAGAACATTAAATGAGGTCCAGTTACTCATATGTAAGAATAATACAAAACGTGAGACGTGCTGTAAAATATTTCAGGCTTCAAGTCGCCGAAAATTGGACAACACATTAAGGGAATGTTGCATTTTATTAAAGCCATGCATTCTCCTCCTTTCTTTGTTTTTCTCCCTTTGTTTCCTGCAAATGCCCACACAGTCAAACACATTTTTCTCGTCTTTGCTCTGTTATCGTGCTTATAATCTCTGTACTGAATGGTATACACTGGAGAATTGTTTTTGGGGCCTTACACCTGTTGGAAGTTTGAAATCAGAGGTCACACATGTGGCTCTGTGACAGAAAGCAATCTAATTCAATTCGCTTCACTGAACATTATGCACGAAACAAGAGACCCAGGAGCCACAAAAGGAACACAATTGAGTAAATGTGCATTTAAAAAAAGCTTCAAAGTGTAGAGAGTGGTGATGTGGTGACAGAAACTGCAAATGCAAGTTCTTTTTCATCCATTATGACTCTTTCAAACTGAAGTAAGCATGCTTTGTGTGAATGAAGGAGCACAAATTATCAAACCCGTCTATGTGGCTCTTCATGCCTTGCTGTATGTTCAGTTCCTCTCACTACAGCAGGAATAAAAAGTGCTTGTTGCAGCAAGCAATTTTTCAGGGTGACCAAAATAAAGGAAACCAGTTTTAACATAATAATAACCTTGTTAGACCAGAAAAATAATAGAGCCAGAGTTGATGTAGCCACTGGTCAGTATTACCAACAGCTATATTAGCCAATAAATAAAAAGTAAAGTAAAAAAGAGGCAGGACAAACTCCCCTCAACCATGTTGTGAGCGCTGATGTTGCACTTTGCAATTTCCCTGTTGGCAGCATGCATGTTTGTTACGCCACAGACTTAACAACCAGCTGATCCAAGCAGACACGGGCAGAGCGTAAACAAGTAACTAAACAAGTAGATATGAATGTTTTGTGTGTCTGAAAAACAAAACAAAAATTAAATGACCAATATATAAGAATGTCAGATTTTGAAATCATCATGTTGATATCAGTCTTTAAATTCTTACATCAGTGGTGCCCAAAACCGTACTGCAAAGACAGGAATTTACTGCAGATTGGCAAAGTCGTAAAATTTCAGGCACATTTTTCAGGTGGGGAAATAATTATTTGGTCCTCTGGTAAATTTGTATGTTTGATCATTTACAAAGAAATTAAGAATCTCTAACTTTTATTGTAGTTTTATTTTAATGGAGAGAGAAAAAAGAAAAAACACATTACATAAAAATTATAAATTAAAGTGTATGTACAGTTCCAAGACAAGTTTCTGCACTTTTTTTGATTTAATGGAATTGATAACTCGTGCTCTGATTTTCACCTAAGTCACAATTTTAGTTAAGCACCATCTGACTTAACTAATAACATGCAAACTTTCTTGTCTTTATTGAAAACACTGAGCAATCACTCACAGTGCATGCTGGAGAACAGTACATTGTAAAGACACCTTTACAGCAACAAGCTTCAGCTCAATAATGAGGAGAAATTTTTTGCAATTCCACCTAATTGCATCATCGAATGGCATTAAGGTCAAGACTGCTAATTTTTTGTGTTAGTTTTGTGTGTTCAAGAAGTGTTACAACCACTTCCTGATAAGAGCGGGGCTTTAGGTTCTGAAGGCAAGTGGCTCCTTAACAAAGAGGATCCTCCTGCAATCAGTTCTGCCAGGAAATGGAATACACTTGCCATTTGTGAGCCATTCACAGGCTTTGTGTAGAATGTGGGTTGTGTCATTTTGTGTGACATTGCCTTTTTAGATATTTTCCCCTATGTGGATCATGGTAAGCCTTTTTGCACTAGATGCTGGGTGAGAAGAGGTCTTGTTGTTAACTTTTCGTTTCCATATTAATAGCTCGCTTTGAAGGCTGTTGACCAAAAACTGTATAGTTTCCCCTCTTTCTTGATATTTTGATATAGAGACGTGGGTTATTGCATCAGTGAATCCCCGGGAGCCAAAACTGAAGAGTAAGTAAGTAAAGGTCAAAAAGGCTCTGCTTAAATCGGCCAATGTCAGTAGCATGCAGGTAGAAGCAGACAACACAGACAAAGACCAGATAAACAAATATCAGATTCAGGCAAAGGTCACAATAAAGCGGACGCAAACTAGCCTAGCTCAGTGCGATGCTATAAACCTACTGAAGACAATCTGGAAAATGAATACTGCAAAAAAACTGATATGTTTAAATTGATGATAAAGGAATGAGCACCAGATGTGAAGGGAGGATGGAAGGTCAAGTGATGCAGATGGTGGGGATATCAAGGTAACTGTAGGGCGAGGAGAAGTTTAAAGGTTGGCCATAGAGACACGAGAGGCTACTGGCAGGCAAAACAGCAGAAGAAGTGTGCACGTAACATCTGGGTCATGATCTGTAGTCTGAACTCTAAGGTCGGAGTGGAAGTCCATGTAATGTCTGAGTTTGATAGAATCTCCATCCATCCATTTTCATCAATTTATCGAAGTCAGGTCACTGTGGCAGCAGGCTATGGAAGGTATTTCAGATGTCCTTTTTCCCAGCAACATGTTACAGCTCCTCCTGTGGGATCCCGAGGCATTGACAGGCCAGACAAGATACAAAAGCTCTCCAGTGAGCTCTGGGGTCTTTCCCAGTTTGGCTCACCCAGAAAACCTTTCAAAGGGAGCTGTCCTAGAAGCATCCTGATCAGGTGCCAAGAATTTGATAGGCATAAAACAAGAAACAGCAGGAAGAGGACATGTTGTTGGAGCCCTGTGTTTGTGCTGGCACAGTCAGAGTACCTACATGATCTTCAGCAGTTTGTGTGTCAAGATGTCAGTTTTCCATAGCTTCAGCTGGTGTTTGACATGGATACAGGAGAGCGATGGGACATTTGAGTGTGCTGAATGTAGAGGAAAATTTGGCAAACATCAGCTTGTCTTTCTGAATCACAGCTGTCATCTTTCTCTTTGTGAAACAGTCTACCACCCAAAAGATTTACCGAATTAGTCCAGTCAGCGAGCGGCTTCTCCCCGTCATTTCCTTCAGATACCAAAAGCGAGGAATATATTGAACTGACAAAAGAGACGATACATTGCTTGTAATTTTGCATATGAGGAGATGGCATGTTAAATTAAAACATTAACAGGTGTCCTTTAAAGATGCCTTAGAGCTATTGTCATATTAGCAGACTGTTTGTGTTTATGGTACAAAGTTTGTTTGCTTGTGAGGCTGATAGAGAGGCAGGGTGAGGAAAGAAAAAGAGGGTGTTTAATAGAGCCATCACTCAGCCCTTTGGCAGTGATATCTTGTTTTCCTCTCAGAGTGGGCTAGATGTATCGGTGCCCCTTATGTGTTATTGCCAGGCAGAAGCATTGGTTGTAGATCACCGTGAAAACTGAGAAAGCACAAGGTGCAACGGTTCCCTGAATGACAGCGACGAGAAATATTGATGGGAAAAGATTCAGCCTGTCCTGTGAACATGCAGATGAACCAGTATAAAATCTGGCCACAAACTGAAAGAGTGCATGTTGTTAGAATGTTAAAAAGTATAACGTAATTTGAGACACATTGCATAATACTATTACAGGAAGTAATGTGTACATACCTCGAGCCAAGGTTGATTTTATGTATGTGTGTATGTATGGACTTGACTAAAAGTTACTTCACCTTGCTTTGATTTTACAACCACTACCAGTTCAGTACTGATCGATGTAAGGTGTGAAGTAGAGTTGTATTGCTCAGATCTATCAAAAATAAATTTAGGGCCAGCACCATGTAAAGAAATGCTATAAGAATTTAAATCCTATAGCTTACTGGCAATGAGTGTAAAGATTTAGGAGCTGGGGTGATGTAGGTTTTTCTAAAACTTAGTTTTCAAGTTTCTTTGGCTGTGTTTATAAGATGAAACTATGCTGATTTTGTTATTGCTTTTGTATGACAGTAAGGTTTAAGGTGAGATAAGACACCCAGTATTTCAAAAATCTTTAGAAATTTTGAGAGATCTATTGTTAATGTGGTCATTGCATTTGGATAACACGTTATAAACATAAGGGAACCGAGGACTGCTCCTTGAGGAACACCTCAGGTTGCGGACGCACATTTTAAAGACTGCTGATCATATATCACAAACATCATGCCTGCAGGATGCTATATATCACAAACATCAATGATCTACAAGCACTTAAACTTATGTCTTCCCTAAATCACCGTTAACAAGCAAAGTAGCATCCTGCAGGCTTTGCTTGATGTTTGTGATATATGATCAGCAGTTTCAAGAGCAAATAACATAATTTTGTTCCCTAAAAACTAAAGTCCTTGTGTTTCCAGTTATACATCGAAATTACCCAGCATTTTAAATCAGACCAGTTTCCCTTCCTGTGTCTATCTTATTAGGTCTGCTGAAATATATTCCAAACAGCTGAATGAAAACTGAAAATCTGAACAGACTACTTAGTGAAATAAACCCTGTAATGCTTTGCTAAAACTTCACTAATGCAGATGTTGATGGTACAGGTATTAATGGCAGAGGCATTAAACTGCCATGTTGGTAAGCATTAGTATAATACCTGATCTATTACCAGAAGAGTCATTACTCTGAGTGCTGTTGCTTTATTTGACAGCGATTTGTTTGTGTATTCTTGCTCCCATCTATCATTTTCTGGATGCGCTCTCACGTCTATGTTTTGCATCTATCCAAACACAAACATGCCATGTCAATGTGCCGTTCGCAAAACAAATTGGAGCACTCTGTACAAGAAAAGCTTGCCTGCGGCTAGTCATTTTGAAATTAAAAGCATGTCTCTTTGTTCAGCTTCAATTCCAGGAATGAGGGAGAGAATGTGAATGCGAATGTGTCGCACGGTGGGGAGAACACCAGGCAAGTGCTGTGATTTTCACAGCCAGGGAATCACACAGACACTTTTTATCTATTTCCCTCGATCAGGAGACATCCGGCAGGAAAGGTAGGAGGATTAGATTAGCTAGAGAGAGGAAGAGAAAAGGGGAGAGTGGGTTCTCTAATCCTGATGGGATTTTTCAGAGGTACACCCATCACAGTGCAGTGTGCAGTGGGGAGTTGGTATCGGGAGGGGAGGTTTGCGGGACGGTTTGCCTCACTAAACCCTTCACACTTGCATGAAAGAGGTTCCAGCAAACTAGGGGATTAGTTAGAGTGTAATTACACTTGTGGGCCTCAGAAGTAGCAAAACGTGTGCCGACTGGAACACATCTCAGACGGGGAAAGGAAAAAGGGAGTAATGCCTGTTAATGTGTTGCCAGTGTCTGTTCAGTGAATTCTTAAACTGAATTAGCTGTCTTTAGTGAACACCAACAACTGACTCCAAAGCTGCTTTTACAGGGCTATCATTGATCTTCCTGATCAACACGAGGATTTCAGTGAGATATTTATTGGAGTAATTACACGTAAACTTTTTTATAATAGCTATTTTTACTTTGTGGAAGTGCTGTACATAAATTCAGTTTGCTCATTAAAAATAGTGTCTCATGACTCAAATTCTAACTGGTTGTGAAGTAATGTTTATATTTCATGTTTAGCACTCTAGCGGGTTTACCTGATCTCAAGTGAGTTATCCCGAGAAATTCCTGTAAAATTGCCATTCTTCACTTTCTAGCAAAGCTGTTTTCCTGCTGCTGTTTTTTGTTACCATATTTTTAAAAAAAAAACTAAAAGAAAATAACATATATGTTGAGTCAACTACTGATGCTAACTGAAGCCCATTTACTAGGTGTTGGCACTCTCATGTCGTTTTTGCACGACTGTGCACCAACTTAATGTGACTGAGGTAGTAAGTAAGACCACAAGTTGGGTCTGGTTGCAGAAGTGCAGAGGAAGAAGATGAAATGACGGAATGCAGAGAGACAGCTAAGTTAGCTTTATATTATAAATGGATTTATATAGCACCTTTCTATTGAATTTTGAGCACTCAGAGCACTTTGTACCACATTCACCCAAACACAATCACTTTTTCTACACCCAAGCACTATTATCTAAAATTCACATTGTAGATACTTGCGTTTCAGTGTCTTGCCCACCGATACTTCAAACATTGATAATGCAAGCTGGGGATCAAGACCCTGACCTTATGATTGTTAGACGACCCTGACTGGTAGACGACGCACTCTACCACCTGAGTAATAGCCAATATTATGGAAATACTGCATACTCTAATTAATAATGATATATTATTGTTTAGTAGGTGATGTGGCCTCTTAATTATATCAATTATCAATTATATTTCAGAAAATATAGAAAAACAAATATTGAACAGCATTTTAGTTCAGACTACAAGTAAACCTTGTGCCTGGACAATATTACCGCATAGTTAACTGAAAAATGTTTTCTACCTGGGATGTTGCAATTAGGGTCAAGTCATTTGTTTACATTTGGGTGGCACATCACCAGCTGCTAGTATCTCCAGGTTTGCAGCCTGGTTGTAGTCGACGGTGTGTCTTTGCCTGAAGTGGTGAAGCAAGTTTGTTTTGACCTTTAGTGGGAAAGGTTTTATTGTATTTTTTGCACAGCACTGTGCTTTGTTAAAATTATTGAAGTAGCTCTTTTTATATGTACTACAATGTCACTGGACGCTCACACTTGTGTGTCGGCTCTTGCTGCAAAATATGCCTGAATTAGTCTTGTTATATGTGCAGTAGGAAGCGCAGGCGCTTGGGGTTGCCACAACGATGATAAGGTATGATCGCACATGATCTTGCATTATTGTTTCATCAGTCTGAATTTTGTTCTCATTTAATTCGTTAGGTCAAAGAGGTGAAGCCCTCCAGCATGGACAATCTGGGACCCTGCCTCACTTCCTGGAGGAGCCTGTCGATGCCTACATTGTCAAAAGTAATCCCATCAAGCTCCGGTGTCAAGCTCGGCCTGCGCTCCAGATCTTCTTCAAGTGCAATGGTGAATGGGTCCACCAGAGCCAGCACATGTCTCAAGAGCACACTGACCTCACAACAGGTACGGAAACTTTTTTTTTTCTAACATACGTAACTTCCTTGATACAGTCATGCAGATGAATGTGTTGGATGTGTGTATAGCGAACATTGATTAATTAAAAGAGTTGTATACACACATGATGTGCAAATGTACACATAAAACTCAATTCCTTCCTTCCTGTCAAACCTGTCTCTGGCATTTTACATTATGTGAATATCACTCATATCGCAAACAGCAAGCACTGAAAGTCTCAAGCAGGAACTTTGCTAATGGGGCTTTGTGACAATGCCTACGGCTACATCCAACCCTGTAAATGTATTTGCCTCACTTTTACAGACTACACTCTGTGTCACATTTGATCTGAGCAGAAATGACAACTGTTAGAGCATGAAACGCATCAACTTGTTCAATTTTGGGATTAGACTTTGAACACTGAATGGTGTCTTTTACTGATGCAACTTACTGAAATCCAGTTGTTGTTTTAACTTCAAAATAAATCCATTCAGACCACAGAGGCATTTTTTCCCTCTTTTCTAATACTCTTGTCAGTTTTTGTTGCATCATCTCACGATGGGTATAAATATCTCATGATTTCACTTGTGTTTATACAGCGAATTTAGCTGTAAAACAAAAACTAAATTATACTTCCCTTTTTCCTCATAATGTGCTTGTGTTGTAATTAACTTTTTACAAGCGTATCTTGCGAGCAGCTCCTGTTTTTAATTCAGAAACCGTTTTATTTTGTGGTCTCATTCAGAATACACATAATCACCTGTACTCAAAAAATAAAACTCCGAAAAAAAAAATGTATTAGTACATTGCTTGATGGTTGATGCTTCACTTAACACACAGTAGCATGCAGCAACTCCTCTCACAGCTAACAACGGACCTCTAAATTTTTACTGCCTCTAGTCTGGATTCATAGCTCTGCTCCCATCTGGCTTCTTATCACCACTCATATCCGTCTCCAGTGGGACGGTCATAAGGAAAGGGATGAACGGAACGCAAAGGGTTGCCAGAGAGAGAATAGTATCTCCTCAAGTAAAATAGTTTTTCCTGACCTGGACTGTGTCAGGATGTTCTAAACACTGGCTGCTGGAAGATGTAACAGGATCCATTTGGAAGTATTGTAATTGTTTATTTGGAACTTTTGAGCAACTTTTGCAAAACAGAGGCAGAAAAACAGAAAAATCAAGTTTTCCCATGTACCTCTGCATTTAAATGAATTGTTAAACTCACTAAGTTTTTATGCTATTCTGAGGACTGTTTTCTGTCCTCCAACTGCTGTTATAGCACCAGTGCTCAAAGCTGTGGTGACAGTAAAGATAAGAAGCTCTTGCAAAGTAATAAAATAATAAAATATTTTTAATCAAACATAAACACATATGTATCTATATATAGAGAAACTGGTAGAAACCACCCCCATAAAGTGACAGCTTGATCCTCCTACAAGCAGGATTTATATTTTGTTTATTACAGTTACACTGCAGACTCTTTGGAACAGTTCTGTTAAGCATAATGCATTTTTTCCCTTGAACTTAATAAATTAAGTTTAAGTTGATTAAAGCAGTAGGATCACATGAATGTTATTAAAAGAGCTGAAACCCTGTGCCACTCTGCTGTTTTTCTCAACTCTGATGAGGCTTATTTTTTTATTATTATACTACAAACAGCATGATCAAGAAACTGACCTGACAGCCCATTTTTTTTTTATCAACGGTGCTGGTTTCAGTCATTGTGTAAATGTGCTGTTTATAAGGTTGGGGAAATCTGCAGTCAGCTGAGACAGAAGAAGTCACTTGGATGAGTGACGAAAACGTTTCTCCCACTGAAAACTGTCTTAAACTTTTGAGTTTAAGTTTCTGTTTTGAGTCTGTTTTGAGTCTACACTTGGGTCCTCCATTCCTGCCTCCCTGCACACAGCCGGACCATGACAAAAACACATGTCCAGATGAACAGAATCAACTTGTTGGGATTTCCTTACCTGCATGATTGAGCATGCATCAAGACATACTACACACTGGCTTTTGAGTCTGGTCTTATTGTTACACTACTACTCTACACTCCTATTTTGAGGCCAAGTTTCATTTGTTTGTTTTGTTTTTGTTTTGTTTTTTTTCCTAAAAACCAAATTATATTTCCCTTTTTCCTTAAAAAGTGCTAAAACTATATTGCAACAGGAGTTTCAAAATGGGTTAATTATACTTGAGAAGCATAGAAGGTGGAAAATCCAGCCACGGTGATGTAAGCGACTTCTTTGTGAAGTTTTATTTTCATTGTCACTATCTTGGTAAATGTGAAGCGCTAGGGGTGGCTGTTGTTGTTAGCCAACTAGTATAACTTAAGTATCTGAGAACTGAGAGAGAAGACAGCATTGCAGCTAGAACAGTTGCCTGTGATGGACGCGGGATAGCGTTTACACAGTTTCTCTGTCAGTTTAGACAGCTTTCTGCGTATTGGTTCATTTCAGCTTAGAAGACCATTTTTGGAGATAGTGTCATACTCGGGAGCTACAAGGGGTCCATCATCATCCTCATCTCACGGTCTGCTGACAAGTGAGGACACAGGAGATTGACAGATGGATTGGTGCAGTGTTTGCAGTAATGTAATAGGTGTAGTGATCTGTTAGGATGAAGAGAGAACTGAACGTGAAAGTGAAGTCGACATCCTCACCCTTACTTACGGCCACTAGTGTAACTTTTCTAAGTATCTGAGATAAAAAAGCTCTTCAGAGAGTGATCCGTACAGCAGAACGCTGCTGCAGGGCTGCTCTCCCCTCCCTACAGGACATTTACACCAGGACATGCTGGTCCAGAGCAGCTCAGATATGGAAGGACCCGTCCCATCCCAGCAATAAACTGTTCCAACTTCTGCAATCAGGCAGAAGGTTCCGAACAATCTGAGCAAAAATAGAGAGGCTCAAGAGGAGCTTCTATCCTCAGGCCATCCGTGTGTTGAATCAGGACATCATCCATAAGTGGCTGAGACAGGATTCATTACCACATACTGCATTCTCATATCATGCCTGATCCTTCTGGCTTCACTACAGCACAAGACACTTTAACACCCCACTCACTCAATGTACATTCTCAGATTTCGAACTGTAAATTTCCAGATTGTTTTATTTTATTTTATTTTATTTTATTTGTATAATGTA
>VUQG01015057.1:0-10433 GCA_015106755.1 Etia nguti
AGAGGTGGACTTGCTGGTGTGTTTTGGATCATTGTCCTGCTGCAGAACACAAGTGTGCTTCAGTTTGAGGACACAAACAGATGGCCGGACATTCTCCTTCAGGACTTTTTGGTAGACGGCAGAATTCATGGTTCCATTTACAAGTCTTCCAGGTCCTGAGGCAGCAAAACAGCCCCAGACCATCACACTACCATCACCATATTTTAATGTTGAAATGATGTTCTTTTCCGTGTCCAAATTCATAGGCTGCATCCTCCTGAGGACCCATCCTTCGCGTTCTACGTGGGCCGGGTAGGCCGCAAGTGAGCGGCTGTGAAATTGGACAGTCTAGCCTTCAAATTTGCATCACCGCTGTCTCGGTGGAGTTTAATAAACTCAGCCGTCTGCTCCTTGCTATCTAAAATATAACAGGACACTGGAGTAAATTCTCGACCATCTCACACTTCTGTTTAATCAGTTTTCTGTTTGATGTTTTTTCAGCTGTAATCTCAGCCAAACCGATTTACTCACAAACAAATAAAAAACTGAAAAAAGCCAAACAATAACATTTTTAAGTTATCTACGTGACTTATATATCACGTTTAACCTGAGTAGCGAAAGACCGCGCGGGGTCTCAAAACGATGTGCCGGGAGTCCGGTGTTCCCGCCGGCTCTAGTGAGCCTCGACCTTCCGGTTAGCTACCAGGCTGGTGGGTAACAGACGTCTCTGAAAATGTCGGAGCACTTTTGCAAATATGTGATGTCTTGATAAACTGAGCAGATATTTGAAGTTTACACAGCTACATTCTCGCCTGAAAATATCTTAAAAGTTTATTTTGTGACCCATTTTGTGCCGCCATTTTTGGAAACTGGAATTGGCTGGGCCATGGTGGGCCACGAAGGATACACCCGACCCATCCTTCAAATCTGGGGAAAAGGAGGACGCATTTAGAGGAGTCTTCGAATTTGGACAGCCTTCGTCGCATCGCTGTGACGTAATCGGCCTACAAATGAATTTTCTACCTTAATCACTGTAATCATCATTTAAAACTGCATTTTTGTATTTAGTCTGTTTATTTTTGTCTAACATTAAAATGTGTTTGTTCATCTGAAACATGTAAGTGTGACAAATATGCAGCACACTAGGAAACCAGGAAGGGGGCAAACACTTTTTCACACCGCTGTACAAGTAGTGAAACTGGAACATAGACGTACGTTTCTGAATATTTCTTTGATTTGTTTTGTGACACTTTTTAAAAAAAAAAGTTATTTCCTGATTTATTTTGAAAATACTCATACCTTGTGTCTGCTTTGAGCTGTCTCCACCTGAATGTCATTTCCTGTCAGCTCCTCTAATTTTTAGCTTTGTGTCTTCTCAGCTGCTGTTTATGCTCCCTGGCTTGTGTGACTTTTTTTTTTTTTTTTTTTTTTTTTTTTTCCTATTTTTTTTTTTTTTTTTTTTTTTTTTTTATTTTTTTTTATTTTTTTTAATTTTTTTTTTTTGTTTATTAACCATTTTAATTTCGAATGTAAACACAGAAAAATTAAAAAGAATAAGTGTTTTGACACAAGCACAAAAGCTATTCTATCAATGAAGGCAAAATGTATTAATTAGCACAGGCTTAACGAATAAATGATAGCATTCATGAAGCGTGTATCCTCACACACACTGGAGAGAGAAAATTGTTGCAGACAAAGGTGGGCACAGATTATCTGCTTGTACAATGAGCTTACATCCTCAGAACACTCTGCAGCCATCCTGAACAGGTGTTGTTGCGGATTTCTACAAAGACAGCTTAATGATGCGGTGAAAGCTTATCCATGCTATCACCTACCTTTTTTCCTCCCCACCCTAGTGAAGTTCACCTGCAGTTCTTTTTGGAAAATGAGCATCCTGTCTGTACTGGATCTCTCCAGCACGAGTTCGCCCCAAGCAAACAACAGGGTTTCATTTGTTCGTACCCTCTTGAAGAACACACAGATGCTTTTTCAAACATAATTTCTCTGTCTCTCTCAAAACTGTTACAAGAATCAGTGTTGGGAACAAAAATGCCATTTATTCATCCAGTTTCTTCTGCTTAGAATCACTAATTAACCTAAAATATATTTATTTGGACTGTAAAGGACATTAAGTTACAATTTCACAGCCACTAGAGGGCTTTGCCACTTCACCTTATGCATATGTCATTTAGTGGCTCTTCGATAAACAGCTAATGTCATTCTCACCTGCTAATATTTTCACTTATAGTCCTCTTTTTGTGTCATTTAACAATAATACATTATTGTTCATGTAACTGTTGCTGTATTAACAGAGGATGGTAAGTATTTATTAACAATGGTACAGTATCAGTGCAATTTAAAGTCCAAATCTAAAGGAAACTGAACCCTATGTCATCCTCTCCTGTGTCAGTTTTTATGTTCAGCTTTGCTTTGGTTTTTTTAAGGTCTTCACAGTCCTGCTGTTGTTACGATTAGTCTAATATTTTAGTGCTGTGTTAGCACTGCAGTATATGGAGCTTGTATGATTGAACAGCAGTGCTGCTAATTCAAGTGCATAATTCTCCCACGTCTGGCTATGAAAATGTATAGCATCTCTGAGCATGAACAGTCATTCTTATTATGAGATGCGGTCTCAGTTGTTTGACCATTATTGTGATGCGCACGGTTAAGAGATACAGCTGTCAAGAGGCCAAATGGAGAAGCTAAGTTCAATACTAGGTCAGCCTTGAAACAATTCATGGTAAAGTGACAGTGCTGTCATCAGTAGCTGCGTTTCAGTGACACATTGCGGAGAATCATTAGGGAGTCATGGTGAATGTCATATTAGAAATCCTTGTCCACAAAATTCATTAGTGCTTATTGTCGTTGTTGTCGATGTTTTACCTTCCTTGTGGATCCATAGTGTCTCCCTGAAGACAATAAAATGCCTTGTTCGGACCTGCTAACCTGCTATTAATTTAGATTGATTAAAAAAAAAAAAGAAAAAAAGAAACTGGTCAAAAATAACATTTTGTCAACAATAAGTTCCTTTTCTTTTTTAAATCATAGACTGTAGGTCCCAGGAACTCATATTGTAGAGTGTTAATGAATACCCTTCTGTCCCTTGCATTTTCAGCTCAAATTATAGGAAAGCAGGCCAACTCTCTTTTCAGTGAAGCTGTACTTAGTTTGTGGTTGTTGAATAGAAAAGCAAATTTATATATATATTTTTTTCAGCAGTTAGAGAGTACTGGTAATCAGTTTAATTTCTGTAACACATTCTAATCCTGATCACGTCTCAAATTTGAGACACAATGGGTACTGTTTTTGCAGACTAGTGTCACCAAGCCTGTCAACTCACACACGCAATGACTTATATTTAGACATTTCTGTTTTACTCCCAACATATGTTGCCACTAACGGAGACAATGAAACAAGGGGTTTGAAGATAACCAGAAAACAATCAACGTTTGGCAGCAGTTGTCAGCCACTGAATGATTTATGTCCGATCGCAGTTCTGGTTTACCTCTCTTCCTGCCAGTCAGCGGCCGGTGTGTTGTTGTGAAGCAGAGGTGCTGCTCGCAGTTTGATTGGAGTGGCGTGGAGCTGCAGCACATGAAAAAAGAGCCAGTGTCACCTTGTCACTCCTGGGCACGCCGCCAAACTGCCGGTGGGGGGTTGGAGCGGGCATGTTGCCGAGGAGGGATGTGTGTTGAGCACGTTGGTGATGAATCATTGTGCTGCTCGACTCTCTCCTCTACCCCTTCTCTCCCCCAGCCTGTCCCATACCCCACCCTCCACCTCTCCCCATCACTAACACTGTAATTATCCGCCTACAGAGGGTGGGACATCTGCAATAACACTAGAGTTTGATCATTTGTGTGTGTGTTGAAGACCATAGTGACTCACTAGAAAAAGGAGCCTGCTGAAGAGGGTAATTTAGGATTGAATCGGTCGTTTTCATAAGTCATTCAGTGAGTTTCGGTCTCTGTACATCAGAAAGTTGGCAGCAGGTGGACTACATGTTGTCAAGTCGGTTGGTCAGAGGACCTATGTGGTTCATTTCAAGCTTGCTATGACCCAGAGCCTTGCACATTAGAGGCGCACCCCTGCCCAGGACTGCACCTAGTCAAGATCCTGCAGCTGATCCATCTGGGGGTTTATGTGTGGCACATCTGATTAGAGACCGAGGGTCGAATGTGAAGTCACTCAAGATCAAGGCTTGTGCTGAAATAGATGCTCCCATGGTAGCAGGGCTGTCACAACAGCTGAAGCTCTGTGGTGGAGAAGAAAGGTGGATGGAGGTGACGCTGGGGGACTATGGGTTGGTAACACACATGCTCAGTCGCAGCAAATGCTCCTGGTGATCGGAAGTGTTACTGATTGTTTCTCGTATTTGATCATCCCACAGCTGTGTAGAATCAAAGTCAGTAGCTCACTGATGAAAAAACAAATACATTTATTAATATAACAACACAAGTATTTGACTAACTGAAGAGAATATCAAAGTACGCAGTGGATTGTGTATTTATTGTATTTATTTATAGCTCGACATGTGGAATTATATGTTAAGATATCAACTTGTGGAAGGTTTTCATTAACCTAAATTAAATTTCGATGAATGGATTGTGTAGCACGTCGTATTCTTACATTTACAAAAGCTACCACTAAGCATCCACATAATGAGAGGGCAAACATTTAATTTTAATAACAAGTGATTCGCTGATTATATTATATTTATAACCAATACTTATAAAATTTTTTTAGAAGGTCTCTATTTTTCACCTTTATATTAACTTTATATTACAAAAGGTTATTCAAAAATAACTGATGATTGTTCCAGCTCTGATTATGTTCAGTACATGTGTTGTGCAATCTGTACTCAAGTCATACTTTAAAACACAATCGCAGCCCATGAGTACAATTGTAACAAACCCCCCATTGCCTTGCATGCTGTTGAGCTTGAGGTTTCATCATTATGATATAGTGCTTAACTTTATAACTCCTCCTGTTGGTTTTATTTCTGTGTGCCATGCAACAAGACAAAAACTGTCTAAACTTTCTGCAACTTTTTTTTCTTTTTTATTTCAAGAGGAAAATTTCAGGCTAAAACTTCCATGGTTCCTACTTCTCCCGGCCGTGCCCCAGCAAGGTCACTGAACTGCACACTAATTATCACCTGAGGGTGCGTGGCCTTCTCAGGGGTCTGGGAACCCCACCCCCACCCCAGCCCACTCACCCAGTTTGAGCATTTAAGGACTTGGAGCAAGTGTTGCATGGGTACACATCTGTGCCTGCTGCATATGTGTTTTTTATGCACAAAAATGTAATGTTCACCATTATCTATGCTGTGTGTTGTTTGTGCGTGCGTGTGTGAGAGAGACGATGGATGATCCCTCTCGGATTGTCATGGTAGTGAAGTCTGGTTAAGCACCTCTTAAGACAGCTGTGCTATCTGTCTTGTCTCGGTGGATTTCCTCCCAATTTCTGTGAAATGAGACAATATAAGAGACCAGCCAACATCTCATTTGAAGACTAATTAGGTTATTCAGAAGGCGGGCGAGGGCGTGCATTGCATTAATGGTTTAATATGTGCTCTTTGAGATGATGAATATTGAGTCACATTTATATTGCATGGGTGAGTGAAAATACATAATGTTATCTGTTATTTAGATCCTTGTAGAAGCAATCTGCATATCTCAGCTTTTAAATTCTCACAAGATAATTAGAGAGAGAGACTGTATGTAACACTGCAGCATGTTTGCTGGCACACAGTTGATTTCTCAAAGTTGGGGGAAAAAAAGACAACTGTGAAATGTGTTTGGACAGCAGAGGCATTAACATCTGTGAAGTCAGGAGTGTGAAAATGTCTGGGAAAAAAAATCCGAGTTTTTATCTCTGACTCTTCTTTTTTACCTCCTCTTATATACACATGACAAGGTTAAGAAAAATGTATAAATTTAGTGGAGCTGTAATGTGATATCTCTTTCCAATTAACACATGAGATGTTAACTGAGCAGCCATCTGAGCGAAGATGACATTTTATGCAGTCCCGCACAGCTTGCCCCACTGGTTCGCTCATCCCAAGAAGCGGGACTTGAGGGGGTTTAACTTGTGTCAACATATAGAAAAAGCGAAAGAGAATATGAAGCAGAGAGAGAGATGGAGAAAGAGCGAGAGACAATTCCCTTAAGAAGAGAAGAAAGAGCTTTCACATGACCTCCTTGTACATCCACTGGTGCTACCTGGAGCACAAACACTGGGATCCAGAGGATATGGAAATTTCCACTTTTCATCCATTATCGTTTATGGCAGCTCATGGATTTGATATTTCTAGTCAACTGAGATCGTCTTTCATCCATGAACACCCCTTGGAGAAGAAGAGCTTCAAATAGAGATTAAAAAAGGAAAAAGTATGGGAATTAGGAAGGATGAGGGAGAGCTGGACACTTATAACCTCACCTTATAACCTTCTCTGTTAAGCCATCAGTCTTTCTGACCCTTGTAATTAACACACAAAGCACAAGGATGGAAATTGGTCCCTGTGAGACTCTGGTCTCAGCCTACAAATAAGATATTGCCGCATAGGCAGTATTTTACAGAAAGCAGAGAATAGATTTGTCTCCTGGCAGACACAGCAAATATTTCATCCAGGGTATGCCTGCGGCTTAAAGCCTTGTCGGTATTAGTGCGCCTAAAAGTTGTCGGGAGCTTACAGTCCACATGGGAATGCTTTTACAATATCAGTTACTTCAAACACACACAGGCATTCACAAGGATTTACACACACATCCGTGTCAAGTGGAGAAAAAAAAAAAAGCAAAAACAGCTGGAAATGACATAACAACTTCCTCTTGTTTTTCTAATTGGCGTAATCTTTAATTCTGTACTGTTACGGTGCAAAATGACGGTGATTTTGCTCCACGCAGCACTCCCATCTTCCTCGGTACCCCCCACTAGCAGCCCCAGGGAGTGGAGGCCAGCCGGATGTAGTAATTGAATCACTAACGGCAGATCACTTTTTGGCTGACTCCAGCTTGTGGGGTAGACAAGAATGCTTCAACAGTGCTGGCTGGCAGGCTGAACAAATAGTGGACTATATGGATGCGTGCTCAAGAAAGCCTGAGCTCAAGAATGAGAATGATTGGGCTGCACATGTTAGCTACAGGGCTGATAGTATAAGAGCAAAGGATAAGGCTGTGCCAGTGTAATCTCACAAGGGACCACTTTAACACCATTTCTGAGTTCTTCTTATCATGTAGCTTAATGACTTTAATGACTTGTAGAAAAATTCTGAAAACTGTTAGAAGGCTTTGAAAATCAAAGAAAAGCTTTATGAAGTCAGGGATTTTTTTCAAGCACAGCAAAAGCCTGTACAATCCGGTCTGTGTAGAGTCCGCTCAGGACTCTGACTGCAACGCCGCATTTCAGCTCTTTGTCTTTGTTCCTGTGAAGAGGACAGGAAGTGTTGCAATGTGGAGGAACTAGTTTACTTATTCATCAGGTTTTCAACTTCTAGCGGACACAAGGTTTCTCAGGGATGATAAATGGCATTGGAAGGCCCAGGTGGATGGAGAGGGGGAGGAGGTAAATAATGGAACAGCCTGACAAACAAAGGGGGCTCCATGATGCATTGTCTGAATGTGAAGCAAAGCTACAGGTGTGTGTGTGTGTGTGTGTGTGTGTGTGTGTGTGCGCGGAACTGATGGTTGTGGAAACTTTATTGTCTCTCTCTGTCTCTGCCTGATCCCTGTAGGTGTGTTTAGGCATTTTTTTGAAGTGAGCCTTGCGGCGCCACCTCTGTGAAGTGACTGCGTGGATGAAGATGGTGCATTTGGGCAGGGATAGAAAATAGAATAAATAAATATATAAAAGTGAGAACATCCCCCCCAGAGTGGAAATGTAACTCTAATGCAGCAGGAGGAGGTGGACAGGAAAGCTATTAAGGCTAAGCGAGGGCCTGGGGTCCACTCAAGTTTTACATTCCTACTCTGGGCTGCACCGTGTGTTTCACTGACACTGTCTCTCTGTCTCTCTCACACACACACACACACACACACACACACACACCCTCTCAACCTGCTCTTCCAGCTCTGTTCCATCTGAACTCTTTCTCAGCGCTGAGCTGAGCAGACTCAAGGAAACGGTTCATTTAAATGTACATAATTTGCTCTCCGAGGCTTACTCTTGGTCTTACTGTTCCCCTGTGGCGCCATAGAGAAACAGCCCAGGAGAGAGACACAGAGAGAACAGATTTTCTCCTGGAAGAATCCAGTGGCCTGGACAGAAGCACAGACTGGTAAAAGCCAGGCAGTGTGAGAGCTTCAGGTACACTGGACATTTATCCCCTGGAGGCTTTGATGCCAACACGTGTTTTCATCTTGTCTCGCCACCAGATTCCGTGTGCTGGAGAAGCCCAAACACTATGCTGCACAGTTAGTTATTTACTCAGTAAGGTGCTCAAAAGCATAGATTTTCATACATGTCACTATATGTTGAGAAAATTATGAACAATAAAAAGAATCCTTACAGCGGACTGGCAGGAATTGGCTTAGTTGCAGTACTCTCATTTTGAAGCAACAGGCCAATGAATAATAAAGGTAACGGTCCAAAACCAGATGAAAAGAGGAAGGCAGAAAAGAGACGGGTTGAAAGAAAGGGAAAAGCGATTTGGCCTTTGTCAAAGTCAACACTTGACCTTTTGCGGATCAGAAGGTGATTGTTTTGACTGTGTTGCACAAGCTAGTGTGTTGTCAGAGTGTGTAAGGTGCACACCGTGGCAGACTTACTGTGAGGCGTCACAATATCACTCATCAGGCTGTTTGCTTATTTCAGTGTGTGAGAAATTTCTTAACCTCTGGATTTAAACTGGCTCAGTCTTTACACTAAGTGTTGAAGCTCTGAGCACATGTCTGTTCTCCATGAATAAAGTAAACAAAGCAAGCAAATCCACATAATTGATTCCATTTGGGCTGAGTCAATTCATATCAAATAATGGGTAAACAACAAGAGGGATAAAAGGGATAAAAGACGTGCTTTTTTTTTTTTTGCAGAGGGACTTTCAGTCACTACAGTAGGAATGAAATAAAATTAAAGATTTAAGATCACAACAAAAACAGCAAAACAAAACCCTAATTAGGTGGTTAAAATCAACATCACAGGTGTATTTCTTTGACTCAATTTTGACCTGAAAAAATAAATGTATTCAAGAGTTTAAGAGCTGGTGGGCGGGTACACTCCTGACTTGGTTGTAATATACAGCTGAAATAAAACTGCTGGCAGAAATTCACAGTACACTAGTTCCCTTCTGTACTTATCGTTATTGCAGAAGATGCATTATCATCCATTCTAGTTAATAATAAAAAAGAAAGCAGTCCAGATTATGAAGAAGACTTCATCCCTTACATAATCAGTGAGTTTAACTGATGATGAGGTAACTTTTGATTGCTACTGCTAAACTGTTCAATATTGGCTTTTTGCAAAGCTTTCAAATGTTTAGATTAAAGGGAAGAAAATGATCATTTATATGTGTTCATTCAAAGATGTTCTATAAAACAGCAGCAGGCAAATAACTGCTCCATTACTTCTTAAGTTCCTCAATCTTGGATTTCAGACTGTTTGCATTTGTTATTGCACATATTTGTTAAAATCATAGCAGCCTCTTTTAAAGCTCTTTAAAATCCAAACTTGCTCAGAACTTACCTGTGATTAATTACAGAGCAAATATACTGGAGATCTGAGGTTTAATTATGACTTCACTTCACTTAAGCATTATTTTTATGTGTAAATGCAAAGACTTTTATTCGAGAGAAGATGGATGTACAATATACTCCTGTAAAAGATGCCAGTTATTATAAATTCCTTTTCTCTTAGGACCACAAACGGTAGCTGTTTACCTGCTAATAATAATAAAATAATAATAATGACATAATTTATTTAGTCAAGTAAAATAATCACTAAGGACAAGTTCTATGTAAATTCAATTTGCTGTATTAATACTTACATGTATTGTCTCAGTAAATTAAACAAAACAAATAAAAGCACTCATAAATTCCATTTCCAGACTTCTTTATTTTGTATGGCAACATGCACTGGTAGATTGGTCCTTTATCAGTGTGTCAGTATACAATAGACCATAACACCCACACTTCCACTGGCCTAAATCTGCTGCTCAAACACACACAAATGAAAATATTTAAGAAGAATTTCTCAAGAATCCACATGGTGTAGATGTGTAAATGTGTCTCATAGATCACGGGGCTCAGTTGTTATTAAAGCCACAATAACTAAAGCATTCACATTGAGTATTGTTAGTTCTTGCTCCTTAACTGGTTGCATTCACAACCGATTACTGGATTACATTTCAAACTAAACAACACCTGTACAGTGCTGTGAAAAAAATATGTGCCCCTTCCTGATTTTTTTTTTTTTTTTTTTTTTTTTTTTTTTTTTTTTATTTTAAAAAAAAACCAAAC
>VUQG01015057.1:14824-26438 GCA_015106755.1 Etia nguti
ATTTCATGCCCACGGTGGAATAAATAAAAAAAGAAAGAAATCTAAACAAGCTGTGGTGCCATGTAAGTTATCCATTATGAAAACATTATGAATAACACAGCCTTGTTTCAATGATTCATCTCTTCCCATACTGCGTACATGTGTGGAAAAGTATTTTTCTATTAATGTGCAGAAGTGCTCAAAAATGAGTCTACAGACCTTGTGCTTAGGCCTCTAGCCCAATAATTGAAAATTGAATAGAACAGTGAAGTCGTGGGCTTGTGGCTCATGGCCTAATTTGGCAGATGGCTCACTGAATCTCTCAGTGGAACCAATCCCTCAAGTGTGTGTGCGTGGTGTGTATTTCTGCTTGTGTAACTCCTCAGAGATAACAACTATTCAAAGTGTCCTCTTAACGATTCAAGTTTACATCAGGATCAGCAGTTGGAAGCCATTTAATAGTTTAAGGTATTGGCGTTGGTTTGGCTTTATTCTCTCTCAAACCTCTGTTGCCCCTCTGCCCTCCCCTGCGGTCTCCTTCACCTTGCAGGGGCTCATTACCTCCTCTGTTTATTTGAAACCTAATCTAATTCCCAGCCAATCAGCAGTTTAATGTATTCAGTTTACCAGATGTCATTCTGAACATTTGTTGTTGTACTTGTCTTTACTGTCCAGGAATATGTCTGTGAGAATAATGTGAATATTATTCATAGGAATGACAGTCAAAGCTAATGCTCTAATGTACCGGTACCTCAGTGTACAGTAACTGTGATGGTAACGATTATTGTTAGGGGGAAGAGGGTGCTATCTGAACATATGGCGCTGGGAAAGGATGATTAAATTGTTGCTCCGAACCTCCAATCCTCCTAAAACTGGCACATCTCCAGAGGTCCTTTCATGTTTCTAAATAACACTAAAAGCAATTCATTGCTCTTCCAAAGGCAGGTGTTAAATGCACACATGTGGCTCTATATCTAAATACAGCACGTACCAATGTCTCTGCACATGCACTTGCACTCCACGTGAAATGCATTTTTTACTCGACGTATTAATTATATTCTACTTGTGTGAGTCTATTGGTGGGCTCATTGTGGCCTCCTAAGAATTTCTCATCCTTTCATCTGTATCTTTATTTAGTCAAAGTTTTGCCGCCAGGAGCAGGTTGTGTGTGAGCGTTTCCCAGCGCGCCTCCCCGCAAATCCTCCACACTGACACGTGTCTGTATGTGTTAATCACAGATGTCTATTTCACCCCCACTCTGGCCTCCTCCAGACCTCCCATGGCTCTTCCCCTGTCTCCCTGCCCGGTGCAAGTGCAGCACAGGTGACACAAGGCAGCATGACTAGCGTGCCACACATCCATCAGTCTGCAAGAAGCAGCAGGAGAGAGCAAACTGAGCTAAATTGGGAAGTTATTACTCACTACAAGCAGCCTGCTCAAAGTTATCCAAGAGTCTGGTGGCTTTTATATTTTATTAAAGGTTTGGCAAAATTACCATTTTCTGGTTTCACTGTCTCCCTCAGACATGTTGTTAAGGTTTCATGTATTATTCACAATATCTTAATTTTCCAGCTAATACTTCTCTCACTTGTCAATATTTATTGTATCTGCATGCTACTGTCTGAAATACAACATGTAATGGCCTATCCTGTTTGAGTGGGAGTAATGTGGAGGGTAATATCTCCTCTTTGACATATGCCCTGTGCAATTCTGAGCTTATCCACCTCGCCGCGGTTTCCTGCCGTAGGCCCTGTAGCTCCGTCTGATGTCCGCTCACGCAAACACGACTGCGCTCCGTGCACATAAGCATGCATACACGCACAAACACACACACAGATACAGACTTACTGCAATTAGAGTCACATGGTGTGAGCTTACTGCCTCCCACGATACTACCCAATAAGGTCATTTTGTAGATGAAGAAAACAAATACTTCCATTTCTGCAAGAAGCCCGTTTCGAATGTGCTCTCCAGCCTTTCTTTTCCTTGAACCAAACAGTAGATTATATGGTTGTATTTACAGTATTCTGGTGTCTTTCCTCCTCCATAGTTATTGTTTCTTCACAATCCTAGTCTTCTGATTCCCATTTGTACAAGAAATGAAATGCGAAGCAGCTTAGCACGGACTCACGGATATTGTTTTACCTAATGAAATAGAACCACAGCGTCATCCAAATGGTTGAACAGTAAGTCAAGCCAGCACTAAAAAGTAACACAGCATTTTTGCGTGTTTGTAGTCCTCACCCAGCACAAACTTTCACTCATTTGCCTGGTGTTTCTGTACAAATATGTTTGTTTGTCTTGGCTACATAATTGAATAGCATTAATGTAGCAAGAGCTGCCTCATAGCCAAGAAATTGTTTGATCTTTGTTTAAAGTGTGTCAGCTCTTTAGCCCTATTAGTAGTTTGTTCTTCTTTGGGGTGTGTGCAAAGCGCTAGGGAGGCTGCACTTTAAAAGGTCACTAATGCACTCAGCCTGCTGAAGGGGAAAAAAGGCATGTTGGATGTTTGTTTGTGCTTTTTTATCTCTCTTTACAGTGAGTTCTCTGGAGATGTGGCACTACAACATGTGAGAATACCACAGTAGTTTTACAGTGAGGGAGCAGGAGAAAAAGAAAGCGAGAAATATTTACCGCATTGCATCCTGTCGTTCCTGCCTGCAGCTTCTAATGTCATGGTCCCTGGGTTTTGGACCCAAGGCTTTTGCAAGTTTCGCAAGTTCATGGATCCTTTTTATTAGTATGATTCATATTTGAGTTTGTTCCTTGTTATTCTTGAAATTTTGGGTTGTTTATCCTTTTCCTGGTATTTTGTGTCCTCTTGAGTTTCTCCTTAGATTTTACGCTTTTACAGTGTTTTGATTTTTATCCTAAGTTATTGTGAACCTCTTAGTTCTTTAGTAGTTAAGTTAAATTCCTCTGCATTCTGTCTCATCTCTCCTTTCTTTTGTCTTTCGGTGTTTCTCTCTCTTCCTTGCATTAAGTTACTTTACTTGCTCTTTTTGTTAATTCCCTTCTTTATTTTCTTGGTTGCATTAAGCTGTGTTTCATTTCCCTGCTATTTTCACTTCCCTTGTTACCTCTTGTGTTTATATATTGTCTCAGCCTTCCTTTATCCTTTCTCCTGTTGTCCGTTTAGCTGTTTGTCTCCAGGTGTATATCCCCTGTATTTCCCGAGCTTCTGTTCCAAATCATTTCCGGATATTGGGATTCCCTGGCTTTGCTCTGTGTGTATTTTGGATTTGGACTTTGTAAATCTTTGAACTTAATCAGCATTAAATGCTTGCTTTGTGTTTGACTTCTGTCCTGCTCTTTGGTCCTTAAAGTACCTCTACATTCTACACAGTTGATTATGATATCTAACACATGCCATGATCAGAAATTTAGAAGGAACAGAAATAAAAGACAGGAGAGGTGGTGAATTTAATGAAACAAATGAGGGTTAGCGGTGTCTAATGTTCTGTGGATCAGTGTGTTGTTGCAGTGTTAAATTAGTGCATATAAGGCAGTAGAGTGGCGAGCTGGGGTCAGAATGTCACAATGACCGAGGGTGGGTCTGCAATAAGTGCCCAGGCAACTCAGCTCGGCCAGCTCCCACAGTGCAGGGAGTGACTGCAGAGTACACCTGGCCTGGCAGCTTCAGAGCATACAGGGACAACTGAGAAAGGCTTCTTCCTCGGCCGCAACCCAAACTGACAAAGGGAATCATGCGCTGTGGTTGAAGCAAATAGAGCAAGGGTGGCAGTGCTAATGTGTGACTGTGCTATCATGCAGAGGTTTTTCCACGTATGCTTATGCATGTGTGTGCATGTGTGTGCATATAGTAGAGGCTCAAGGGTGGCAGGAGGAGCACCGTCTACTAACAGCTGTCTGCTTTCCTAACCTCTGTGTTTGTCATACCAGGTTAAAAGCAGGGCACAGTAAGGAGAAAAAAAAAGTGAGGAAAAAGGTCAAACCGAACATAGACCGAAAAATGATGGTGCTAGAGTGCATGCATGTCAGATTTATAGAATGTATCACTATATGAAAGCAGCGTTTTGCAAGCTTGAACTGGCTGCCAAACCACTCATGAAACCGTGTCGGGAAAGTTGCTAAAAACATTAAAAAAAACAAACTGTGAAGCTTACGTCACTCAACATCTTAGCACCGAGAAAAATAACAGCCCGTGATTTAGCAGCCTTTTTTCTTACATAAATAGTGTAACTTATTGATTCAGATTCTGTTTCTTGCAGCGAAAATTAATAATTCAAGAAAAAACATACAATCCACTAATATACATTCAAAATACTCCATCCAAACATGCATATATATCAACTGATTGCTGGGAAAGGCACACTGCCTATATGCATCTATAAGAGATCCTGTCGATATGGATGCATAACCAAAAAGAAAAGAAAAACAATCAAATAAATAAATACACTCTGGGTATCGGTTTTATATAGGTAATGCTCTATTAGGCAGTAAATTCACAGCAGTAATTTGGGATTTATTGAATATAACACAATGCATTGTGGGATTCAATCAACATTGTTTTTTAATAAAAGACCCCTTAGTCTTCAGCTGCCAGTCTTATATATAATGCATATTATTCACACTCATTACTCCAGCACTCAAATCAAAAAGAAGCCAGTAAATGAATGTGTGTTATACTGGAAATAGACTTACTCTGTGTTTGCTTGTTTGCAAGGGCGGAGGCTTATGCAGCAGGGCCCCTTTAGCAGCATGAGAAACATCTGGGCTCAGTGTTCTCTCGTGATGATAAGCAGGTGACATTACCAATGCAGACATTACTACAGTTGCACCTCAATAACTGGTAAATAGGCAAACAGTCAACATGCTTCAGGTGCATTCACAGGGCAAAACATCGGCAACACTGCTGAGGTAATCAGAAGCTTTTTGAGATCCACAGCACACAAATAAATAAATAAAAATCGAGAAAGGCTGCTATACAAAGGTTTCATGAATTTCGGTACTTCACAAACAAGAGAAATAAATGAAGCATCTCATTTTAGTAGTATATTTTAATTACAAAGTAAAATGTCTCACATTATTTTCAGATTCCTTCATAAGTCATCTTTTACGTAACCTTTTAGTGTACATCAGGCATTATTGTCATCATTATATATTCTGATTGTGTTACTCTCACTGCATGTCATCAAGTTATCACAGCACACGCTGTTCATTGTATTTGTAGTGATACTGATTTGCCAGAGTACAGTGTTATGTTGCATTAAAAATGAATGAAAAATTTTGTGTTTGTTTAGTAGAAAAACAGGTTGAGTTCCAAAAATATCTCCTCCTTGCACAAATCCCAGAATTAATCATTTTTGGTTGCTGTTCTCACCATCTAATCACTACTCTTGTGATTTATAATTAATCTTTCCTGCAAAAAAAGAAAAAAATTATATTTACATTTTTTAGAAATATAAAATGTTTCACCTATTTGTAACCGAGGTAACGTCTGACCCCATTTCCGCAAATCCCTTTATTGTGGCGAGAATGAACTCTCTATAAGTTCCGGGTCAAACAGCTGCATGTCCCCTGCTCTCATCGCTGCTGCTTTCCCTGTGGTTGGCGTGCTTGTCAGATATTGGCAAATTTGGCAAATGGCGTTACATATTTCTCCTGTAAATAATGTGGATGCCTCTTATTATATGACAGTGACAAATATGAAATAAAATTGTCCTTTTGCAGCCTTTTTACCTTCTGACTGTGAATTGAGATTTGATGTTGTTTAGTCTATTTGTGCTGAAGAAATTCTCCATTTTACTTAGCACAGAATTTAATCCTGAAGACCTTTTTTTTTTCTCCCTGCTGATGGTAATGTCTTCAGAATTACACCTGGAACAATTACAGATGTTAAGATGCTCAAGCACTCTCAATATCACTGATGTGCTTGGAATTATCTTGCTATATGCTTGAGGAAATTTCATAAAATGATACAGAGAGGGGTGAATGCCCCCTTAAGAGCAAAGTAGTGCAGGCGAGCATGGCAGCCAGTGTCACATCCCATTCCTGCCAGGTCTGAGGAATGTCCAATCCTTGACACTTGTCCAATCGAAGCTATCTCAAGCTCTCTCCTCCAGCTTCACGCTGGCTAATCTCTCCTGACACCTCACACAGGCCCGACAGGGAATCACTCTACCCTGAAAACAATCCACCCCTCCTCACTCTTCGCCCCAAATCAGTACCACCCCCTTTTATGTCTGTCTTCCTTATATTTCTCTTTACCTTCTCCTTCCCTATCTATCCATTCCCCATTACTTCTCTCTGTGGCCTTCTCTTTCTCTCATGTTTCCATCTGTCTTTGTCAAACCATATTCTGCTCCGTTTCTATCGTTCTCAATCTTTCCTCCCCCTGTCTTTTCTTCTCCATCCTCACTTCCTCGCTAGGTATATCATGCCCCTGTTGATGAGAATCTGTGAAAGGAAACTGTGATTGCAGATTGAGGAATAGCCTGCATTTCCCTACGGACTCATCTGCATTCAAAAAAGGCATTTTACTCCACTGGAGGATGTTGCTAAAGTTGGAGAGCCTTTATCTCCAAGAGCATCTTTCCATGTGGAGAGAAGCACCACAGGATCACTTCAGGATGGGACGTGGCGGGGGGAGCATAAACACAGACATCTCTCCCTGGATACTCGTCATCCTGGATCTATTTTACATTCTCCAGAGAAAAGAGAGATAAGGGATTTGCTGATAGGATCTTTTTATTGTTTGCACTGAGTGTCCATTATTCGAATTCTCGCTTTAAACAGAACAAGAAACGCACATTTCCAGTCATGTTGTTTGCTGTCGCTGCAGTTAGTCTCACAGAGCGAATGAGCTCTTTTACAGATAATTTGCCTTAATTAGTGTATTTGGGATTCAAAAATTCTCATGAGACAAGTCACTCAAAAAAATCCCATTTATTATTGAAATGTATTCAACAATTCCAAAAGATAAGATAGACAAACAAGTCATAGATTTCAATTACAAGCTGTTTGTTCTTCTCATCATATCTATAGAGGCTCCACCCTACAGAGCACAATCTCATTGGCTGCTGCGTAAAATATATGTCATTGGCTGTAGCACAGGATAACTCTGAAAAATAACAATGTAATTATGGCACGGCACATGCTAAAATGCAGACACTCACTGGTATGCACAGAATACACACATACGCGCACAAACGCAAACACGCATACACTCAAACGTGCGGTCATAATAGGCCAAGTCACTCACCCAATCAGTTTCATTCTCAAGCAAGCCATCAGGCAGCCATGTTGAGTAAATATTACCATAATGCCTGTGTGTCATTGAATATGCAGCTAATGAATGGATGACATCCAGTGAAGACACTGAAACATAAAAATTGCCCACTCACTTTTACTGTGCTTGAACGCCTCCTCTACCTCCCCATCTTACTCACTTCTGACTCTTTCTCTGCATTTGTGACTTTCTTTTCCTCGCTCGGTGCTTCTTCTTCTCCTTCATTTTTAATAACACGCAAGAAACCTTGGAGGTCGGCATAACAGAGAAGAGGAAAGGATTGGCGTTCTTCAATTGGGTTACCTCTAAATTTGAAAATTTTCTGTATCACATAACTGGTTGTGCTGAGTGGAACATCTACATGAAGCTTGAACATTGAAAAGATTATTTGTGCCCTCCTTTAATCTGAAGAGCAGCAGGACATTTGTGACAGTGTCAGAAACAGTGTGAGGTGGTTTCTGGATAGGGTATTGTCTATATTAGATGTTTTCTTCTTCAGATACATTGGAAGTGCAGAATGTATTGTTATTCTCCACATGAATAATAGTTACCTTGTTTTACCTAGAAATGAAGAAAAACACCCACTGCTATGAAATAGTGAAACTCTTGATTTAAAGATTTGTTTTCCAGCTGTTAGAGCTCTGAGCTGCATCACAAATAACATCTCTCAGTCAAACAGGATATCTTCACAAGGGACAAATATATTCTCTTTTTTAAAAAAAAATCTTGCTCGTGTTGAGTATTATGCATGTCTACAAAATGAAAACACAATCTAAGGAAAATGTCACGGAACAACACTATAAGTTTCAGTCACTTCAGTCCACTGACACTGCAGCTGACTGCTGCCGCTGTGGAGAGAAGAGGTGAGATCATCCACTTAGCGGGGTTTTCATATTTGTTGATATTTCTGTGCAATGGAGCAGGGCTAAAGAGGAGAGACACTGAGAGTGAGGAGCTTTTGACCAGTGGCATTGTGGCAAGGAGTGCAGAAAAACCAGCCCACCTCCACCTAACATCCCACTCCTCCCACACACGCCCAACCCAGCCCCTCTCAGTCCTCAGGAGCTTTGCATCCAGACTTGGCTACAGAACCTGGATGTCTTGACTGATGGATACGAAGCAGAGGTGTCCGTGATGATGGAGAGAATTAGGAAAACTAGAAAGCATTCCAGGCTTTTAACACATACACCCCCTCCCCCCCGTCATACTACACTTAGTCTGAGTCTCTTCCTGTCTGACTGTCTCTGTGTCTGTCTGTTCTCAGTCTGCGTAGAGGATGAAGCCAGAGAAGGTGCTGTACTTGTTGTTGTTCCCACCGTGGGCTTTGCCTCCATCCAGTTTGATGTAGACCTCGTCTCCTGCATCCAGATGGAGGATGACGCTGTTGGAGGCGTAGTCATAGTTCTGGTCAGCATCTTGGGCAATGGCACTGGCACGAACCTGCAAGGCGAGGAGCAGATGAACATGTAAAGAAGGGGTAGCCTTCATAGTTGCTGAAGGTATCAGTACATTAGCTTAATGTATTTAGGAAATGCTATGAATCAGGTGTCAGTCTCTCATGCTAAGACAGATAGACAGACACTATATTCACTCATACAAGTCTATATTACTGTAAATCTAAACTAAAAGCACTTAGCGCTTGTAAGTACTCATATATCTCCAAGGCTGCACAGACATTACATTTGCTATTTTGAGCAGGGAATGTGTTTGCCGTTTGGGCATAGAAGCTTAAGCTTGTAAGAAAATACACATAGCAAAATACAGTTTTGATTACAATGTGAATATATTCAGAAAAACCCTAACCTACAGTATTAAAATTACATTATTTTTAAGGTCGACTTAGATTAACATTTAAAATAAAGCTAGCATCCTCTTCCTGTCTCCATGGTCTAAAGTTCATAGAAATTTTTTATTGATATTCTGCTAATTAAGAAGCAAAACTGCATTATTTATGACATGAAATAATGAAGACGCAAAAAAGAGAACCTTTTTTTATCATAAGAGAGCAATAATGTTTATTCAACAGGGAGACAATTTATCATTTAGGACATACATTTCGATTTGGAAAATCTCACACCCAGTTTCATTTTAAAGTTGAATTTTATTTTTTTTTTGACAAATATATCTTTTTAATATTGATATTAAACCTATAAAACCGACACAAATCTCTAGCCTCTGTGTCAGGCAGATTTATGGTTTCAATCAAGCCAGGGGTCTTTTGCAGAGCTATTATTCGACCTTGAAGCAAAATGCGCTCAAAAAGTCTCAGAAATGCAACAACAGGGCTTACTCTGGGGGGTCACAGTGTGGAGGAAATTAGAAGAAACAAAACACAAAAGATGTTTACTGAGTATAAGCCGAAATATCTGATAACTAAGAGGAGTGATGGGAATCGCTGGAATGCGTTTGCACCAAAAAGAGGAAAAGAAGAATTTTTCTGTTGTTTTTGGGTTTGCAGCCTCTGTCTGGCCACATGTGTGTATGTGTGTGTTTGTGTCTCTGCGTGCCTGTGTGTTTTGGCACTCTGTCTGCAGGACATTTGGAGCAGTTTCTAAATAACCTGTCCGGGGTAATTAAGACATCCACTACAAACGTCTTGAAACAATAGCTGTGGTTTATCGCATGTGTGTCCTTGTGTGTGTGGCAGAGAGCTGTTATAACAGTAATTATTTAAGTAGGAATGAGTACTGCATAATGTTTTTCAATTCAATTCAATTTTATTTATATAGCTCCAAATCACAACAAATGTTTCCTAAGGTAAAGGTAAGGTAAAGACCCTACAACAATACAGAGAAAACAGAGAAATCCCCAGCAACCATATGACCCCGTATGAGCAAGCGCTTGAGCGACAGTGGGAAGGAAAAACTCCCTTTTAACAGGAAAAATCCTCCGGCAGAACCAGGCTCAGGAAGTGGCAGCCATCTGCCACAACCTGTTGGGGGTGAGGGGAGGGAGACAGGATATAGACACGCTGTGAAAGGGAGCCATACTAATAATAACTAATGATTAAATACACAGAGGTGTATAAACACATAGGGGGTGAAAAACATGACTGAAGAAGAAATACTCAATTTATCATGGGAATCCCCCAGGAACCTACACCCACTGCAGCGTAACTAAAGGAGGATTCAGGGTCACCTGATCCAGCCTTAGCTACATGCTTTTTAAAAAAGGAGTGTTTTAACCCTAATCTTAAAAACACAGAGGGTTTCTGTCTCCCAAACCCAAACTGGGGGAGCTGGTTCCAAAGAAGAGGGGCCTGGAAGCTGAAGGTTCTGCTCCCCATTTTACCTTTAAATACCCTAGGAACCACAAGTAAGCCTACCATCTGAGAGCAAAGTGCTGTATTGGGGTGATCCGGTACTAAGAGGTCTTGAGGATAAGATGGGACCCGATGATTCAAGAACTTTCTGAAACTACATTGTCAAGACTAAAATCTTTAGTGCCCTGTTTTCCAGCTGAAAGGTAAAGAGTGACTTTAAAGGGAAGCCAGCTGAATGATGATCCTAAGTTGGTCAACAACAGCTTTTATGAAAGCCTTATTCTCTATTCTCACTTCAGTCTGGCAGTAGTGCCATGCATTATTTTGTGCTGTTTTGCTTCTAGCACATTCGATTTTAAATTAAAAGAGTGCTCATCCAATTTATTATTACACTCCTACAGTGTCATTCTCATGATGGTCTTTTTTTATGTCTGCAGCAGTAGCAGAGATATTGTTTTTTGTTTTTTTTCACTCAACAGAGTCTGCATCGTTGACAAAAATCTGGCAACAGTTCAGCTGAAGACAGTGGTGTGTTGCACAAGTAGCAGCTAATATAGCCTCTAGCTGTAAGCTTTAAGCAGAAATGAGGAGTGGGCTCAAAGGCTCTAGTATTCCAACTTCTTTCTAACTTCACACCTCCAAATTATTTTTCAGATTTAAACTTCATTAGTGACACCAGTTGAAGAAACATAAGGCTTTATACAACCTTTTAAAAACACATTTAGAAATTATTCTCATGATCTGAAAGTGTAAAATTGGCTTTAAACCTTGAATATGAGCTCTGAGGAAGCATTCACTTTAATGTGGAGTGAACAGACTCATTGCTCTTCTTCACCCCCTTCATTTAGGACTAGAGTAATAGGCTGGCAATCCTGACATACAAATGCAGGCAACCATGTCTGGGCAGGGATAGCTCAGTAGGTATAGTGGTGGCCCCATGATCGGAAGGTCGGGGGTTCGATTCCCCTGAACTCCCCTGATTCCCCTGAACAGCTACCCTGAGGTACCCCTGGGCAAGGTACCGTCCCTACACAATGCTCCCCGGGCGCCCAATGGCTGCCCACTGCTTCACTGAGTGAATGGGTTAAATGCAGAGAGGAATTTCCCCACGGGGATCAATA
>VUQG01015058.1:12514-24868 GCA_015106755.1 Etia nguti
CCTTCTGTTCTAAAAAGCTTTAAAATTGTGGAAAATATCAAAGGAGGTTAAAAAAAAATCTGGTCAGGCTATCAATATGGATTCATTACACAATCCAGGATCAAAAGGTGTTATGTATTTTTGTCAACATCAGCTATTAAGGAGAGGGTCAAAGGACTTACAGCTTTGAGTGGTATAAACTAAGTTTGCTCAGACAGTTAATTGAAAAATATACTTTGAAATCATGTCATCTGTCAGAAAAGTCAAACTCACCATTTCTCCCTCCCCCTCATTTTCCTGTCCACGTGTCTTCTTTTCCTACAGGAGTTCAGGCAGAAGGTGATGCTGGGAACGCCCTTCGTGGTCATCTGGTTAGTTGGTTTCATCGCTGACCTGGACATTGACTCCTGGCTGATAAAGGGCGTCATGTACGCCGGTGTCTGGGTCGCAGTGCAATTCCTCTCCAAGTACGTCTCAATCACAGCAGTACAGAGATTCCTAAAGAGATTATTGCATCATATTTAGCACATTTGTTATCATTAGGTAATTTTGTACATTTGATTGTTGGTTGATTAGATCTCAAGTGGCCTCAACTGTAGCAGTTGAACTGGAGTTGGTTCACATGAGGTGGATTTAAGAGAAAAAGTTTAACTGCATTTCTTTGCTCATAACTGTTTCTGTTCTGTTTTTAGTTTTTCACATCGTAGCTGCCATAAGATTCACACTCAGTCAAACACCTGACACAGGATGTGTCATAAATAATCTGATAGAAATGTGTGTTGCACTAGGATGAGGAAAAATCTTTCTGCAGAGTTTAGTGTGACCATCGCGCACACCTAAGTGTCCTCACACTGCACATGAACAGAATAGTATCACAACTTGACACAGATTCATCTCTGTTTCATCCTTTTTCAAATACTCGGCTCCTTCTCCATGCACGCACAGACACAGACACTATGTTACTCATTGCTTAATCCCCATTACCACCACCATCTGGGCCTGTTGGTAGGGTTCACTGTGCCTTGCTGTTAGCTCTCTGGCTACAGTAACATTAATCATCCATGGTGTGAGCTTCATATTTAATGACAATCTTGGAATTCTTACTTGAGTTAACAAATAGTTGTGTGCGTAAATGCTGTTGAGTCAAGCTGCAGTTTGTCATCAGCTAATGGCTTCGTTTATTTTTGCGGCTGTCTGACTGCAGCATAGAGATGAAGCGTCATACTTCCATGAGTCCATATGTGGTCAAAAGAGCAGGGTTAAAAGTGTCATTTAGGGCCAAAGTTGTGACAAAGCGGAACGATCCAGTCTAGAAACAGAGAATGCATCACGCTGACGTGTTAAAAGTTTGCACAAATAGCATTCATGGAAAGTGTAGTGAGGTAGTGCCGCCTTCTGCTAAACAGCTTCTCTTCTCTCTCTGTAGGGCTTTTTTTGACCACTCCATGCACAGCGCTCTCCCTCTGGGAATCTACCTGGCGACCAAGTTTTGGATGTACACCACCTGGTTTTATTGGTTCTGGAATGATATCCTTTTGTTTTGTTCGTGGACTCCACACCACCCAATGCACAAAATATCAAAGGAACTGAAATTAGAGCACTAAGACAGCCTGCCTTTAAAGGGTCATGCTCACTGAGAACATATTCAGGAGGATAAAATCAGCAATTTTTGTAAGAAGGGTAAAAACAAAGCTCAGTAAAACTGGAAACCTGATAGGTCATGGTATCACTGTGACATTTAGTGACAGTATCAAAAGAGGAGTAAATGGGAATGATTCAAACAGCTGTCTAAAGCCACAAAACTAGAAATGTAATAAAATAATGTAGATGATTTAATGTTCTGGAGTTAAAAACACTTTTAGAAACACTTTCTGTGATGAGCTGCTTTGAGACTACATCAGTCTTTGCTCTCTCCTGTGTAGTTTTGGACTTTAGTTGACTCAGAGTCTTTTGCAGAGAGAGACTTGCATTGTGGGCATTCAGCTGAGGATTCAGCTTGACGAATTTCTCAGCATCGACTGTTGATCTATTTGTCAAGAAAGGCGATCAGTTAGGTTCTTGTGAAGCTCTTTTCAGCCCGCCACTGTCATATTTTTCTTGGACTTGTGTTTGTGACACGTCATTTCACTGTAAAAATGATTGCCCACATTTTTGGGGTTTGTTTAGTTACATGTTGAAGCAGTATTTTTAATCTTTTTTTGTGGACAAGTCATGCTACAAAGACCCTTTCATGAATCTGTTATACATATGAGTACATGTTTTGTAAATGTGATTGCTGGGTGTGGAAGATCTTGGTAAAATATGAGCATGTAGAATAAAGCTTATACTTTTGGCAGAAGCAAACTAAAGATTAGCAGAAAAATTGCTTGTTTGAGCAGGTTACAGAGCAGTAAGGTGGAATAAAGGTGCGGTCAGAGGAGAGATGTTTATGCAAAGAGCAAAAGGAGCTGATTGAAAATATATGACACAAATTGAATCATAAAGCTCGAGCGTGTTTAAATGAAGGAGCTCCTTAGGTTTCTGCGGCTCTGTGTTAATATTTGTGAGAGTGTGTAGGGTAGCAGCTGGTAGGTGAAGGCTTACAGAGAGAGTGCCTGTTGCTCCCAGCACGGCTGCTTTCACGTCTTTGTTTTTTTTTTTTTTAATCAGTGAAAGAATTGGCTTTCTGTTCCAAAGCTGCTAATTGCAGGAAATGAAAGCAGAGGTCTCGTTTGTGGACGGCATTTAATTTTCTGCCTCGTTGCTCTGCTAATGGGAAGGGAGAGCAGGATACCTTTGGCCCGAGTTTATTGAAAAAGATAACGCTGCTCTGAAGATCGCTTCAGTTATATTTTTTAAATGCTGCTGGTATCCTTGGCAGATTTTTCATGCATGTTTGGTGCACTTTGATTACATTAACCATATATTGATGACACAGCTCTATTACAGCAGCAGACAAGCTCTTGAGCTCCCAGGTTACCATGTGTGCATTCATCTTGAAAAAGAGCAAAGGTTTGCTGGTTCGCACATGAATCATTTACCAAAATAAGCCCTTTGAAAGATTTCAGATTTAACCATAAATCTGTATGCAGTGAGATGTCTCTTCTGCTTGTTCATTTGAAGGGCATGCTGATTCATGCCCCAGAGTGTGTAGGCAGGTCAGCTTTTCTTGTGCAGCTTCAGAGTGGGGCATGTCTGCTGTAAACCGGTCAGCCTGTCACCCTGGTGGACAGGTCTTGTCAAGTCGACTGCTTGTTTTATACATTAGTACTCAGAGTGTTTTTAATCTCATATTTATGGAAATGAAGTGGTGTGCTCTCAAGAGCACTGGATCATTTTTGCTCGTTTTATAACTATAACTTAATGTCAACAAATCAGTTTCACTGTTTACGCTGCTGCATAGCAACAGCAGGAGACACAGAAAGGTTTTAAGTAAGCATTTCTCTGATGCTGTTAACTAAAAGAAAATTAAGATTAAGGTTGAGCTGGATGTATGGTTTGCCCACATGTGTAAAAGTGTTTAAAGCTACTCTTAAAGCATCACTTGAATGTTTTCTCAAAAGCTTGCCATAAGCGCTTGCTATAAGAGGCTAACAGCCACAGTTTTGGCCAGTCTTTCCTGGACTTTCTAACAATTTCATTGTGTTCAGTCTTTTTAATGCACAAAAAGGGGCACAAGTAGACATTCATCTCCATATTTGAGAAAGAAAGTTTAATGAAAGCAGGCTTCGAAATAAACCAGATCAACCTTGATGTCCATGTAGTGTGACATTTTTGCATTATTAGAGGCAGAAAATAGCAGCCGATATACAGTATATCAGTGTGAAACCAACATGTCATATTTCCGTCATGTCTTCACTCCACTGACTGTATGTCTTGCTTCACCCAGCTCTTATTCCTGTTATTTATGCAACTGTGGTGGACAGAGATCAATTCAGATTTTCCAAAAAATGAGTTTAACATCGATGGGAAACTCATCTCTTATCAAATCCCTCGCCCATATGCTTGTCAGAAAGTTGTTTCATCTCTATCTAGCACTTTGTTTAAGGCGTACTTGCTCCTGTAACCTGCTTGAATGTCCTCTTTGTATTCTTCAGACTGTGGTGTCAGGGGAGGCATCGGCTTGCCTGCTCTGACCCTGCAGGGTCCGGTTAAACAAATCGCCCACTGAGGCCCTGCACTGGATGTTGGACGACTCCCCAGCTTCGTGCATGCCTGCAGTTCCAATGAACTTCTTTTGAACTTTGACGTCCCCCCACCCCCACCCACCTGATGATGTGGGGAAATGCACAGATTCACACAGATACTTGTTATAAGCAGGCAGTAAAAATATGAATGCACACAATTTGACAGAAATAGTTTGACAGACACATTGCACACCTTTCTTCTTCCTCCCAGGTTTAAACTAAGAGTTCTGACCCACTTTCTGACATTGTGAGTCCATTATTGTTCTCAGGGCTGCTGTCGAAATGGGATCAAGTGACATGCGTGGAGCTCTGTAAGAGAACGTTTAAGTCTTTTCCAGACTTGGATCATATTTTCCTCAGTACTAAGAAGGAAAAGAAGGGAAGACGTTTCTCATAAGTGGGTTTCCAGCAGGTGAATGTCTGAAAACGGTTAAAGTATGTCATTGAAATGGAGGGAGAGTATAGAGACTCGTGGCAATCATGCAGATTTTTTTTTTAACCAGTATGACTTTGCACCATTTATCCTGCACTTGCTTAATTATACAGCCTCTGTATGCTGTCATTAGTGACATGTATGACTCTGGAAAACCTCTTTCTCAGCCTCTGTGTCAGCTGCCTTTTCACCGCTGAGGCCTTCTAAAGAAAAATGGCTGCTGTGGGGACATGCTGACCATCACTCCCCGAGGAAGCATTGAGAACCATTTGTCTGAGGATTGGCATTGATCACCGGCCCTTTTTCAGCATCTCCACTAGTCATTGAGTTAGTAGACCAATTATGTGGTTCAGAGAGTGTTTAACTTAGCGGGTCATTTCAGAGGGCGCAGTATCAGCACCCGGGTCTTTACAGAGACACTTATGAAGATCAGTGTGCTCTGAGGGATCTTTATAGGCCTCTCTCGCTTAGTCAGTGCAGTCATGAAGGTGCTGGAGGGATGATCATAAATGCTATTGGGTTTTTCTTACCAACAAAAACAACAGTGGTCATAGTGTTTCTTCATAGCTGCTTACAATACTGATTTCCTGCTGATCTGTTATCCAGAACCCTTATTGCCATTTCAGTGTTGTCAGTTAGGAGGTTTGGTGTAACCTTTCACATCGCTTATTCACATGCAGCGTGTTTTGACAGAAGATTCCAGAGTTCAGCATGAAATGTTTCGCGTGCATCGTCTGTCTCCAACACTTAACTAAAGAAAAAAGGACCAGGTTGTGCAACTATAGCCAATATTTGAGTCAGAAGATGATACAGCTCACATGGTTACAATAAACATGTGCTTTTTTTGAAGGCCAGTAAAAAGGCCAAGCTCTCTCTCTCCTGGGTAATGGGCCTAGCTTGTGGCTAGGACTGCCTTGTTCTCTGATTGGTCCGTATTTAAGTGTACCAACTTTTGAATCAATTGCAATTAAATAATTGTTTTTCAGTCAAGTTTGGGATTTTGATTATCACCCTCTTGGTCTTTTGAAATTCTGACAAAGCCAGGGGTAGTTCTGACTGAGAAACTGAGCAGTGCTCGCACAGTGGTGAATTTTCAGTCACAGCATGTCAGCTGAGAAAATTCACCACTACTTAATTGCTTATTTTAGTGTAAACAGAAAATGATTTAGACCATAAACTATTTAGGAAAATGTTTATTGAGGTCATAAAGGAAATAAGAGAGTAATTTTCTCATAGGCTTCTCTGCAAATTAGACATCTTTTTACAGCCAGAAAAGTCGCCCCCTGCAGGCCTATAGAAAGAATGTAGGCACTTTCCAAAGCCATAGGCAACAGTTCTGTGATGTATCCTGGCGACTTTGCTGATCCTTTGACTTTTTCTGGCATCATGTGAGGCTCACATGAAATCCTTGATACATATTAAATTTGCTTCAGGCGTCAGGCTCCTCACTGCTCATTTTCAGGTTTAGATCTTGGTAGATGGCTACATACCTGCACAACTCAACTCCATCAGCCTCAGTGCAGCTGTGGTCATGAAATTAACTAATTTTACCAGATATTAGTAGCGCCATCACGTAGTAGTATACACCTTAACCTAACAAGCAAAAGATCCTGTGTTTGGTCCCGGGTGGTGACGGATCCGTTGGAGGTTGTGTCAGGAAGGGCATCTGCCAAATCAAACATGGTGGGCCACCCTCTGTGGTGACCCGCTGTGAATAAGGGAACAGCCAAAAGAAGCTTTCTTTCTAGTCAGCAATTACTGTAAACTAAAATGTTGAACAAATAGTTAGCAAAACTGCTTTATTGGTTATAGAATCTCTTCTTTCTGAATGCCTTAACAGGCTAATACTTAGCTAGCTACCAAATCTAGGACCTCTGTAGGTTTGACTTATATTACACTTGAGTTAGAATCAGTTCAGATGTTTTAATTTCCCGAATATGATCTCAGCACACAAATGCAACACGCTTGCCACCTTTTAGAAGAAGCACCGTGATGTTAAGCACAGTTAATGGGTGTCACAGTCACTAGTGTGAGGCCAGTTACACCAATTAAACCAGCTGCTATGAAAGAGTGTTTATATCTATAGACTGAAGATCATTTGACTGTAGTTTGTTGAATCATTTTCTGCTTCATGCTTTAGTGTTGGTCTGAATTTTCTGGTACTTTTTCACATCTGAATGTCACTCCAGGTGTTTCTCAGGCACAGAGGTGAGTATTTGGCAGTTTGGACTTCACAGTGTGACTCTGCTGTTTTCTCTGGGATTCAGCTGAGTCATGCACCTGCAAAGCTGACTTAGACTGCAGCCAACAGCTGGCACAGCGCACACTGTCTGCGGTTAAACACAGGACTGTGAAACAGGCTACTGATTTGCGTATTCATACTCTTAGATCGATGTTTTAATCCAGTTATGTAATAACTCTGATTCTCTGTGAAATACATTAACTGTTTAAATCAGTTGAGAGCGGGGAAGGAAGCTGCTATGAGCTGCTTTGACAGGCTGACGCTCCCTCTTTAGCTGGGTGGGTGGAGATGAGACAGAGCTGCTCCCTGCGTCACAGTCCACCTCGTAGTCAAGCTGCTATGATGAGAGAAAGTCTAACTCAGGCTGCCGTCAGTGTAGTAACACTTCCTGAAGCAACAGATCGGGGCAGGTGTTTCTATTCTTTTGCACAATGATGCAGTAGTTTCCAGGGAAAGTAAATTCTTTCTGGTTGTCGTGTGCAGAATATTTATCATTGGCACCCCCACGCTTCTTCTCTTATAACTCAGGAATGTGAATCATTTCCAGCTTAGAAAGGGTTTCAAACAGTTTGCCGATAAAGTGTTACATGTCCAACAAGATAAATGCGGCTGAAGCGCAATACTGTTTCTTATCGCCTTCATCGGCCAGCGGGGCTGTTACACTGGTTTAAACTGAAAAGGAGCTGACTGTTAAGATAACAAATGGAATGCTGTCTTCTTCCTTGACCTCATGCACATCTCCCCTTTGCCACCGTCCACGTGCCCTTCCTTATTAACACCCTGGCTCTGTTCTACAACTTTGGTAAATCCTGGAAGTCTGATCCAGGAATCATCAAAGCATCCGAGGAGCAGAAGAAAAAGGTAAAATGTGTTATTTCTTTTTGGTATATTTTACAGAGTGGCAGTTCTGTGGACTGAGCTTAGTGTTTATTTTGACATGTCGGTGTATGCTGGCATGAAGGGTGATATCTCTCTCTTCCTCTCATTATCACACACTAATAGGAGACAACAGAGGCTCTTCTTCTTATCGGGCCCCACATCCCCATCCTGTGATTGATGAGAGCTAAATTTACCCTGCATTGTTAGCACAGTACAGCGGCTGGGCAGTCACTTCAGAACAAAGGCTACAAAGCCCTCTGTTCCCTGTGGAGGATCCCCGTCCAACTATTGCTGTCCTTTGATGTCGATTTTTAGATTTATTTACTTTGAGATTTGTTGTTAAAGCAAGCTGATAAAACACAAGAGGAACAACATTAGCTAACGCAGGAACTAGGCCTGAAAAAGAAAGGCATTGAAATTGAGTTGAGATCTTAAATTCATATTATAAGCCTTTGTCCCAGTTCACTGTGAGTCAGCCAAGCTTCCAGTGTGAGCATTCAGCCTCAGCTTGGTCTTGTGTTGCAATGCCAAAGATGAATTTCTAGGGTTTTCATTCTCTCTCTCTCTTTTTAAAAATTTTTTTTTTACCCTCCTCAGACAATTGTGGAGCTTGCAGAGACGGGCAGCCTGGATCTGAGCATATTCTGCAGCACCTGTTTGGTAAAACTCTTTTTTTTGTTTGTTTGTTTGTTTTTGTCCCCAAGCAAGCTGTAACTTCCAGCAAAACAGATGACGCTAAAGACTTGTCATTTGTTTTTCCCTGCAGATACGGAAGCCCATTCGGTCCAAACACTGCGCTGTGTGCAACCGCTGCATTGCCAAGTTTGACCACCACTGTCCCTGGGTGGGGAACTGTGTGGGTACGTCAACAAACAGCACCGCAGATTTACCAGGATCACAACAGCACATGCACTTCCAAATAGCCCATGTTTTTCCTCCCCACGTTCAGAGCTGTGTCTTTTTCATTGTGTTTTATAAAAGCTACAGCTAAGCTAAGCTGTTCTGACTGAAGGCTCTGCTTTCAATTTACTCTGCTGCTGCACAACAGAGAGCCACAGCCACTAAGACAAATAAACAAGCAGGTAATATTTTGTCATAGAAAGTAAAGAACCTGTAAAAACAAGAGTAGAGGTAACAATAACAAATGGTTTAATGATGGGCTGCAGGAAATGAAGAGGAGCACGAAGCAAACCAGCCTTAAAATGAAGTGCTAATGGAAAGTATGTGTGCTGAGGATTGTGGTGTGTAAAGCAGTCTGTAGACAATAGGGGAAGGAAGGAGTGGCAGAGGGCTTGTAACACTTTGAAAGCATGCGGTCAGAATGAAGCTTTGAAAGTGAGGAAACAGTCTGAACAAACAGCAGGTCCCTCCTCCTGACAGTCCTCTCAGCCTGATGGCACCACAGAGCCCATAAACCAAGTCAATACAATTATATACACTGAATTGAATATTACTAATATTAAAATATTGTGTTTTTGCCCAAATACTGCTGTGCAACTGTAGCGTCACAAATAATACAACAGATCTGCATACCCCTAAGTTAATGAATGTTTTCCTGCATAATAAAACTGGGTCCTTAAATGCTGAAATAAAAGAATGAGATTTTTTGATTAAACAAATGTAACCAATAATGTTAGCTGTGCCAAGCTAATGTTACATCGTGTGTAAGCTCCACTTTCGGCCCATTGTGAAGTCTCTCTCCGAACACTGGAATAGGTTATTTAAGGTTATTTTAAAGCCTGTCCTACTCAAATATGTGATCCTCATCAACATTTCATTCACAGGTGCTCAGGATGGTATACGTGTAGGTTGAAAATGTATAAAAGCAATCAGATAATGCACAGTGTCTCTGCTGGTCCATCCATCCACATTTTAAAGTTGTTAAGAAGTCTTTTAACAACATTTAACTAGTTAAAACCTGCAGATACATGTGCAAAACCTTCAGTAAAAATGTAGCTGAACTTCAAGAGAAAAGGTATGAACAGTATTGATATTTGTTTGTTTAGCACATGCCATAGTTTCCTTGATCTCTGTAGAGAGTCAGAGTCCAGTATTTGGCAAAAATCTGTGTTAGAGTTGATGTCAGACTGTTATCTACAGAGATACAGTCAGTCTTCATTTCAGAAAGGGTCAAGTGGATCAGACTGCTCTTTATTGTCCAGCACAGCACGAGTCCAACCAGGAACTCAGTGCTCAGACAAGGAAGAGAGCTTAACCTGGAGCACAGGAAGTCTGTGTGTGAAAGTAAAGGTGCAGTTTTGGGGAAGAGCAGAGCCATGTGTGCATGAGCAGCGATTGTTCGAGTGGCAGGGCAGAGTTTTAAGGGAGAAACTCAAATCAAGTAATCATGTTCTTAACTTGAAGCGCTGTGTTAATGAACGATGGGAATTACTTCTGCATTTCTCTGCTATCTAACCTTTAGTTCAGTTCAAACAATTAAACCGTGAGAGCCGGACGTGTATCGCTGTAACATTAGGACGCTTGTTTCTTGTGTACAGGAAGTGGGAATCACCGCTACTTCATGGGTTACCTCTTCTTCCTGCTCTGCATGATCTGCTGGATGATGTACGGCTGTATCTCCTGTAAGCAGAATGTACCACTTTTAAAACTGTTGCTCATTTCTCACGTTGCTCCTGTTTCTCTGCTAACACCTTTGATTCTCCCTCGCGCCTCCCCCAATCAGACTGGAGGATCCACTGCGCCACCAGTTACACCAAGGATGGTTTCTGGCTCTATCTGACACAGATCGCCTCCTGTTCCCCTTGGATGTTCTGGATGTTCCTCAACAGTGTCTTCCACTTCATGTGGGTGGCCGTGCTCATCATGTGTCAGCTCTATCAGGTATGAGTTTACGTTATGTTTACATCGTGAAAAGCAGAGACATGGTGTTGTGATATAAGTGAGAACAGCTGTAATCGCTTTGACTCTCAGTAGCGAGTTACGTGCTACATTGCGGCTCACCTCTTTGCTCTGACATCTTGTAGATCGCTGCTCTCGGAATCACCACCAACGAGAGGATGAACGCTCGGAGATACAAGCACTTTAAAGTTACAGCCACCTCCATCGAGAGCCCCTTTAAGTAAGCAACCTTTTGTTCTCACCAGCTCAGTGAAGCTGCAGCTGAGGTTAAACAGTTGTCTCATCCAACTTTGGAGCAAAGGATGCTTCTGCAAAGTGAGGGGAAAAGGAGTTTGTGGTTTTCTTACATTCTTAAAAGTTTAAGGACACCAACTTCTCCCAGCAGTGTTTTCTTTTTTAAACTCACTTCAGTGTAAGCATCATTTCTTTCTAAAATAGACAATCAGCAGCTATTCGGTTCAGTTTCTCAGCATTAAATTTCCTCAAGTTAAAGATTTTTGGTTGTTAGTTGGTACCCAAAAGGAAAATGCATCAATTTGAAATAAGGCAAAATAGATTCAGGACCTTTACTGAACTGATTAAGTTTAGGGGGAAAAAAACATATACATTTCTAAATAGTACTGGCATATAGTAGAACACTAGATATTAGTACTAGATAGTGCGGGTAATTTCACTCAGATGTATCATTGTATTAAATTCGGAGGGTTGAATTTCTGCTGTATAGATTTCATTGGTCAGAATCAGCTTTATTGGCCTGTATTTGTACACAGAGAAAGAATTAGGCTCTGTTTTTGTCTTTGATCTCAATGTACTTAACACAGCAGTATAGCATATTTGTACGTACAGTGGTGCAGAGTGCAAAGACGTTTGAATGAATTGATGAATAAATAGGGGACAGATAACGCGCTACTATATATGTATGTATAGAATGCTTTAGCTTGCAGCACTAATTCCCCTCTCATTTCTCTCTGTCTCTCTCTGTAGTCACGGCTGCATCAGAAACCTCATAGATTTCTTTGAAATCCGCTGCTGTGGCCTGATCCGGCCCGTCACGGTGGACTGGACCACGCAGTACACAATAGAATACGACCAGACGTCTGGCTCGGGCTACCAGCTGGTGTAGAGGAGGAGGAGTAAGAGGATGAAGAGGGAAGGGGAGTGTGAGCAGAGCGTGGATGGATAAATGGAAGGATGACCCTCACTCTCCCTCTCCACCCCTCCTCTGGCGAGCATATCTGAGTGATGGCGTTCTCGTGAGCACTTGCTTTTTGGACCATCTCTCCCTCACCGATCAAACAACAACAACAACAAAAAAAGAATCAGCCAGGACTAGCATGCTGTTACGGGGCAACACCACACCCACCCCCTCCCCCCTGGCCTTCACCACCACCACCACCTTTACTACTATTACTACTACTATTACTCAACCTTTGCCGCTGACCAACTCTCTTCCTCTCTTCTCCCGAGCTCTTTGGACGGTGCGTTGCTGCCAGGCACAAATGACGAGGAGAGAGGAATTACAAAACTTAAAAGCTCTTCTATCCGGAGACTCGACACTGCAGAAAAAGTAGAGCCACGAAGAGGCAACGCTGTTCTTTCCCCGTCCCCCACTCGATATCTTATTTATGGTGTCCCTGTCCGTGTGCCCCGTACATGTCTGTTTCTGATTGGTTCAGGCGCTCTGCCGTTCCTGTCACAACTAACTGTGGCGAAAGATAAAAGAAAGTTGTTTTTTTAATATATATATATATATATATATATATATTATGTATGTGTGTGAAAAAAAGCAAGAATTT
>VUQG01015058.1:24888-41653 GCA_015106755.1 Etia nguti
TCCACCATTTGTTTTGTTTTGTTTTTTTTATATATATATATATATATATATATATATATATATATATATATTATGTATGTGTGTGAAAAAAAGCAAGAATTTGTTTCAAAGTATGATAGAAATAAGGGAATGTCTTTTAAGGTCTTGTTTTTTTTTATTCTGCACCGTGATGAGTTTCCAGCGGAGCTGATGATTTGCCAACCAGTGCTGAACTTGTCATAGGAGAGCGTTTGGTGAAAGGGAGCCGCTGCAGAAGTCCCACTTCTCACCTGCTCGAGTTAAAGCTGCTTTCCTCTCGAGACACAGGCTTAGTGCAAATAGGAGGGGTTTAACCCCAGAGTAGTTACTGTGCAGTAAGAACGCAGGATTGGGAGTGCACGGAGAGCGACTCCTCAGCGACGACTGCTCTAGAAACGTGACAGAAACGATCCTACAGACAATGTGATACTATGTGAGGTATATTTATTTTCAAACTATTTATAGACAAAGTAACTATGTTCTAGCGCCATCATCTTTGCATTTCAGATCAACTTAGCCGAGTAGGTTTTATGAGTTAAAAATGTTAAAGGCGTACGTACGTGTAGCTGTAGAAGATGGAGGGCAGAAAGGTTTGCCTGCAAACCCCTGTAGACGGCTACAGCAAGTGTATTTATTAACTGCAGAGTTTAAGAGAAGGCCGCGGGAGGACAAATGAGTTTACAAGAGTTTCATTCCGTTGGTTTTTCTTCAGAAGCTGTACAGTCTTATTTGTTTGTTGTGTCATTTGTCTGCCTACATTATTGCACTGATATATATTTTTTTTTAAGTTTGAGTTTTTCTTTTCTTTTTTTTAAATTTTGGCCATTACTGAACAGAAGCAGCGCTTCACGCCGACGCTTCCATTGTTTACACAGAAGGAAAAGGACGGGCCGCCTCACATCGCTTTCTGTTCGGATCCCCGCACATGCAGCCGGCTCCACAGCAGCAGCAGCAGGATGACCTGAAATGTCAAGAATGTGCATCTGTACATAAACATCATCTCCCTCTGCTTTTTCTTTTCATCAGTGTTAGCCCAACAGTGCTCCTGGACCTTTTTTTTTTTTTTCTTTTCTCACATTTGGGGGATTTCTTCCAAACAAACCGAAAGGAGAAACTCGAGTGACTATACTCCAAGTGTATGACTGTAGCTTTTAGTGATGTCCGTCACTGCTGTCTATAGGCGTTTTAACTCTTAAGAAGCTCCACTGCATGTATGATGCTTGGGACAGCCGGGCTGTTGCCGCCCCTGTCGTCGTCGTCTTCATGGTGACAGCCAAGCGAGCCCCGTGTCTGTATATAGTGAATGTTAAGTATTTGCAAGTACTTTTCTGCATTCTGTTCATTTGTCCTTTTTGGTTTCTTTCTCTCAAATCCAGTGTATTTAGTGAAAGTTGTCCTTCAGGTCGCCAGCTTTCCAGTGGGACCCTTCCTGTGCAAGCGTGTAATATATTTGAATGTTCCATTTTTTGTTTTGTTTTATTTCTACCTTATATACCGCTGGGTTTGCTATTACCACTGGATGTACAAATTGTAAAGCAAAGACACTAGAGAACTAAGGCAGATGCCATTTTTGTTTTATTTTGGTTCTGTTTTTTAAAAGCTGAAATGTGATCATGCAATAGTTTTAAGGATAGAGGGAGGTTATATTATATAAAAGGCCTCCGAAACTTTTGAGCCTAGTGTTTGCATCATCGGAAGGGGACGGTTATGTCATCATTACACGTTTCAAGCCTCCATCTTTACTAACCACTGATGTCACTGCTGCCCTATGAACATGACACACAACAGCTTTGTTTTGTGTGCTTTAATGGTCAGAAGGCCCTGACCCAGCTGTACATTTCATATCAGTAACTAGCCTCTTGTGTTCTAATAATGCCTTTTAAGTAAACATAGATATATGCAGGCTAGTGGTTTGTTTTTTGTTTTTCTTTAGGGCAGTTCACCACTTCAGGCTCACACAGGACATGAATTCAAAGCCATCTCAGTCCTCACCAGTTCTTCCAGCAGCCTAAAAAGTCTCTTCTGTCTCCCCCCTCCCCCGCCCCTCTCACCTTCACCATGTGGGATAGTAAAAGCAGAAAAAAAGAAAGCACATAATCATCTCCAGTGCCTCTCTGCCCACCTCCAGACATCACTGTAACTCCGCTTCAGATGTAAACATATGGGCATGGATCAGTTTTAATGGCTTTAATAATAAAATACAGTCAAATGTGACCTGTTGGTTTGTTCATGTTTTTTTTTATTTTATTTGTATCAACAGCACCTTTTAAGCATCAAAGCATGGAGGAGAAACATGTTCATGTTGGGCAGAGGAATGTAGAAGAGGGTGACTGCGGTCCCACCGAGCCATCACTGAGCATGAACCAGAGCACCGGCTCCTTGGCCATAACCGAACCCTTTGGGGCCAAAGTTCTTGGCGTAACACGCTGTGGAGGAAAAGAAGAAACATCACCTAACCTCAGCTCTCTAATTCTAATTGTCATTCTATTTGAAAGCTTCTTAAATCACTGCTACCAGTAAATTATTTATTTTGGTGTAAACCTGAAATGACACACAACACAAGCTAACAACACTTGCGCTACGTTTGTCATGTTAGGTTGGAGCTGCCTTGGAGCTTGCACAACTTAATTCTTGGTGGCACAGGTTCAACAAGGTGCTGGAAACTTTTCTCCAAAATGTTGATCCATGTTGTTCCACAGCATCACACAGTTTGCTTGGTTGCACATCAAGGTTGTGAATCTTCCATTCCACCACATCTCAGAGGCGCTCTACTGGATTGAGATCTGATGACTGTCAAGGCTGTTTGCATACAATGAACTTGTCATATTCAAGAAACTAGTTTGAGATGGTGTGTCAACCTGCTTGAAGCAGCCATCAGAAGTACACTGTATTCACAAAGGGAGGGACACGGTGAACAAAGCTCATTTGATACTAATGTAATTAGTATCAATTCAAACTATTACCCCACAATGACCAGCATGACGCAGGGATAAAAAGTAGGCTGGATCCATGCTTTCATGGTGCTTATGCCAAGTGCAGAAATTGGGATATCAAACCAGGGAATGTTTTTCCACGCTTCCATTGCCCAATTTTGGTGAGCTCATGACAACTGTAGCCTCAGTTTCCTGTTGTCAGCTGACAGGAGTGGTACATGATGCTTCTGCATACCTTGGCTGTAATGAGCTGTTATTTGAGTTGCTATTGCCTTCCTATCGGCTTAAAGCAGTCTGGCTATTCTCTTCTTTTTGGACCCTTCTCTGTAATAAACTCTAGAGATGGCTGTGTGGGGAAAATCCAAGCAGATCAGCAGTTTCTGAAATATTCAGACCGGCCTGTCTGGCACCAACAACAATGCAATGTTCAAACTCACTTAAAATCACCTTTCTTCACCATTCATTTGGTCCATAAACCAACCAAAAACAGTGAACCAACAGGACCTCCTTAGGTGGATTTAACCACTATCAACAAAACTGTGTCAAGATGTCTGCTGTGAAAACGGTCTGTTTCCCTGTCGCTTGCACTTACAGTTTTGACCTCCGTGACCCAGCGACTGAGCTGATCTAATCACTGCAGCAGAAACCTCCTGTGTGTACGTGTGTTTCCAGTCCTTTCAGTAGCAGCAGCGCCTGCTTTCCCAGCTTCAGCTGTTTGTTTAACATACACGTGTTAAGGTTCAATACCCCGCTCTTTGGGTTGTGGTAAAATGAAGACCTGCAGAATTTCCATTCTCTGTGTAGCATTCCTAGATTTCGTTCAATAAACCACAGCGTTTGCTTGAGCTCTATCTGCAAACATCGTATCTGCTGTCCACATCTGTCTTTGAAACGGCGGGGCACAGTAACAACATCCAGATGTTGCTGAAACAGAGAGCGGACGTGTCTGTTAGAGGACAGCGAGCCGTCAGATTGATTGATAGCAGCAGCAGAGCTGAGGGTGTTTGTCTTTAGAGCCGAGTTGCAACATTCCCGCCCATCACTGCACAGTTTCCTTGTGAAATACAGCAAACAAGATCTGCTGACAGTTGTGTGTTTACGACTGTTTCTGCCGGTGTGTGTCACTCTTCTGTTCAAGCAAAGCATCCCATTGTGCTGAGAGGAGAGAGAGGGAACTTGTTGTGGAGGTCAAATTGGTGAGGCTTTGTTAATACCACAGAGCCAAACCCATAGAAAACATGTGACACAACACCAGCTACAGCATGTTTCATTTCAGAAAGTCCATCCAGTTTGACTTTTTGCAGATATGGTCACATCCACTGGCACAGGAGCAGAGAATAATTTGTATAATGCCGTTACTGATCAAAAAATTAGCTGACTTTCTGTTTGTGAGTAACAAGTTAACCGTTCTGTCTCTTTTATGTGCAGGTGTCATCCCTTGTGCAAGTCACAAGACTAACAGGACACACAGCACAACCTTAAAAGTGAGCAGCTTTAAATGTTCCCCTGGCTCAGTCCTGAGGCTGATGTATGCAAATGCAATGTCTCGTCTGTTATCACTTGATTTTCAAAGACACACATACCCTTCCTTCCTCCTGGCTGTGCTGCCTCATTGTTATTTTGGTTGACTAAGGTAAATAAAATGAATTAGCATGACATTAGTATGCTGACAATGAACATACTAACATACTAGCATGCTAAAAAGCTTTTCAACAAATGTACATCAGAGACAGATGGAATGTTATCTGGTTTGCAGGTATTTGGTCACAAACTGTAGTATTTCAATAATGCTGATGGCAGCAGAAAGTTAAAGAAACACCCAAATTTACCCTGATGAGGCTCTGAAACCCTGTACCAAATGTCAGTGCAATCCAATACCACTTGTCAGTCTTCCTGGTTAGATATTTGAGGACACGGGGCATCCAAACAAACCTGACTCCAGCCTCTGCATTAAAGCAAATCTACCACAATCATTTCCAGCTCCATATTTTTATTGTTATTTCTGGACTTTACTCAAGTAGATTAATCCTTAATTACTTAACACAGGGCCTTGGTGCAGCTGTGTAGAAAATAAAAACAGTTTTAGTTCTCCTCCTTTTGGATTACAAGGACGTCCTTTTAAGCAAACTTTAATCTGACCGGTTCCCCCACCCAAACAGGTTTGCACAGCAGTGTTCCCCAACATACACTTGGAACCTGAATTTCGAGCCATCAAGTCAGAAATTCCACACATTTCCTCCCCTCACCCCAACTGGTCATAGCAGATGGCCACCCCTCCCCGAGCCTGGTTCTGCTGGAGGTTTCTTCCTGTTAAAAGGGAGTTTTTCCTTCCCACTGTTGCCAAGCGCTTCTTCATAGAGGGTCGTCTGATTGGTGGGCCTTTCTCTGTATCATTGTAAGGTCTGGGCAACTGAATTGAATTACTGAATTAAAACTGAACTCAATTAAAACTGAACTGAATATTATTCATTAACTCAATATTGGAGTGTCGATCCATCCAGTGGGAAAATGCGCTGCTGTTGGGATTGCTCTGTAGAAGCTGTAAGTAATCTCTTTTAATTCCTGGGTGGAGTTACTATGGTAGTGGAGGCGTCTCTCTGCAAACCTTTTCAGGAAATCTAAATTGTATCTAAAGCACTCTGTTGTAACGCTGGAATGAAGCATTGCAAATTATTTAGATTTATCTCACCTTTGCAGTAGATTTCTCCATCTTTCTCAGTCTGGGTGGTCGACTCCAGGCTCTTGCCACATTTTGCACAGCGGAAACAGTTCTTATGCCATGGCTGCAACGAAAAGCAGAAAGATTTGATCTCATATCAGCCATTATGCTTTTTTATGCCACATCTAGATTAAACTGCAAGGCTCATACAATGTCAGGTCAATTCTGTGACAGCTGATACCTGCACATACTTCTTGGATCATATATCATCAGTGCTTTTATTAAATCCAATTAAAGCAACTTGGCTTTCCCACGGTCCGGGGCGTTTTCATTACACAGAAAATTACAGGTCATGTTTTAGCCAATGAGTAGAGCCTCTCCTCCCATTAGGAAATGCATTAAAAGCTCTGATGACATCAGCAGCTGTTACTCAGCTCATCCATGAAGCCACAAGTGATCACTGACAGGAAATGATCCACTCCTCCCACTTTGAGAGGCAACAGAAATCCAGCACACAAATCTTTTGTCCTCCATGGACAGCTTTTCATATGAGCAACTGCTCTGAGAGTTATTGATTTCTGAAAACATCCTGCCGATACGTCCCAAGACATAAATCAGAGCATCGACAACAGCAGGCTTTGTCCGATTAACACCAGCTGTCCGGAAGCTCCCATCCAGACTCTATGGAACAGCTTCAATCAGAAAAACAGCATTTGTGTTCTCTCATTAGGAGAAACCGCAGCAAACCTCCAGCGTGTGGTTCAGCACAGGCAAGACCATGTGTGTTCAATCCAGTCAAACCAGTCTTACCCCTGTGGTTTCAGATGCAGACTGTTATCCAGTGGAGTTCAAGGACCTCATTTGTGCTGGGCCTGTTCAAGTTAAAGCTGTGTTTGATGAGAGTTGTGTAGAGCTGAGTGGAGTCTGCACACTAGAAAAGTGTTTTCTGAATAACATTAAATTCACACTGCAGATTGCCATAGATGGAACTGATTTCAAGTTGTCTATAGTGCAAACAGAACAAAAACAGCACAAAGGTGCAATTGTGTGTTCTTAAAGCAAGTCCACATTAACATGATAATAAATTCATAAAGTTTTGTGCCAAGTGTAATAATTTTTGAAACTTGGCTGAACTAGTAAAGTTAAATAGCTGACTTGGACAATGTCTTGAGCAGATGCCTCAATTCAAAGTTCACATTGTATTCATATTCATATTCAGAGATGCATATCTCTGGTTCAAAGGGCACCTAATATGCTGATTTCAACTCCATTTGTTGTCATCTCAGGCACTTCTACTGTAGCTTTGCATGAGTCACAGTAATCCTTGTTGCACATCTACTATCCATAAGCACTTTTAGCTCTTTCTGCTCTCCCTTAGTGAAAACATTCTTCTGACTGGCTGCCTATCACAAACCAGAGTTCAGTGCCTGACACGACCATATTAGGGATATCCAATGTCAGCTGAAGCCGAAGCTTTCACTGGATTGCTTGTGACTTCAGTATTGTGGACTTTGAGCAACAAGCTATGAATGATACAAAATAACACGTCCCTGCTTTTATGTTTATTATGTCCAAGACTGGATTGACCAGCATTCAATAATGTACCAGCTCATGGGGGTCACAATCCATCAAACCACACAAAACTGAAAAAAAAAACCCTTTCTCGCCAAACTGAGAACGACAAACGTGTCCTTGACATGAAGCATTTGGGTGATTTTGGTGAAGACCTACAAAGTGGCTACTGTGTGCCAGTTTCACTAAAGCCTGAAAAGCAGAGAGAATGAAGGTCTGTGGTGTGAACAGCACTGCAAACATACTTCACATAAAACTCTCACCTTGCCTGCTCCCATGATCTTCTCGGCTGCGTAAACCGAGTCTCCACACCGGGCGCATTTCTCCGAACCGCCAAACTTCTGGGCAAATTTGGACGGGTTGGGGTTGGTCGTGGGTCTGTGAGTCTGAGTCCTTGGGTGGGAAAGGGGAAATAAATATAAGGAAAATTATTTCGGAAGAAAAGTTAATTTATCATTCTCATATTCAGCTCTCATTTTAGTCAGATTGACATTGGCCTGTCAATTCAAAGATTTCAGAGTCATAAAATCAACAAATCAGACTATTTGTATTGAACAAATAGATCCAAAATATTAAGATCCCTAATAAAATTAGTGCAAGGAAAAAAACAAAAAAACAAACTTGCTGAACCTGACTACTCTGCTGTCTATTCTCTGCCAGTGGTGGGAAAATGAGCAGGGCACCATGGGGCCCGGAGAAATGCTTATCGAAGGGTGACTGCCAGCCTCAGTGGCCCCTGAATGAAGGTCTTTGTGATGGAGGATACAGCAGGGTGAGCGAGATCCTTCTGGTTACATAATGAACTCTTTCATAACCTAATCACCTGACGTCTGAGGCATGGTAAACATTCTGGGTAGGTATGTGTTGCGATGTGCTGTCTTGTTTGTTTTTGGTGGTTTTATATCATAAGGACATAGAAGGTTATAATTATGCAGTGTGACAAAACCTCGGATGTAATTTTGCCTTAGGAATGTCCAGACCCATACCCAACCCATTCCCAGGCTGCAGGCTGGAAGCTTGATGGAAAGCAACAATCCTGCTCGGTTAGATGATGTTTTTCACTCTTAGATCATTACTCTGAATTTCAGACTTGCCTCATCTTGTACTTTGGGTTCACACAATTTCCATTTTAAAACGACACCATTTCCCAGATTCATATCTCCAGACTTCATGGCAGATGAATCAGATCTTATCAGACCTCCAAGGACAAAGATGTTTTTCATGTAAAGGAATGGTTTTAAAACCCACTGTTACAATGTACTGTGTTGTGAGAAACTGTACATGCATACTGTACTAACATTATAACCCAAAAAGGTTAGTGCATGGCATTTTACTGTAGCTAATGCTCAACAGTGAGAAGCCTGTATTCTCTTCAAAGACAAATCCCAATGTCCTATCTCACAGTTTTAAAGCAAACCCAGCTCTGTACCAAAACCTGTTAAAACAAATGATTATTATTGGGGATAAACAATGGTTATAGAATCTATTTCCAGAAATTCTCATTTTTAAAGACAATATTCGCATTAGTCTAACAACAAAAATATGTTTCCATACTCTTTTTTGTCTCTTTATCCAGATCCAAATTCTATACTACTCCTTGCATACTGTGTAGGAATCTTGTGGATCTACATCTGGGAATTGACTTAGCCAAGCTGGATATGATAAAGAAGTGGAGTTTTGCCAATATTCCTGTAAGGTTTCTTTCCTCTCTCAAAGCGCTGTGGTTCTTGCAGAAAAGGTCCGGGACTGTGAAGAGCAAAGGGTTATTCGTGGTTATGAAATCTTTACTCTGAACGACACTAATTGGGCAAGCTGATCTGTATGCAAACATACAGATTATCTTGTTATTGGCATTTGTACACATTTAAATTGTGTCTTGTGATATTTACAAATTGGGCAAAGATTCATTTTACAGGACAGGACTCACCTACATAGATACATAATAACCTCTATTTCTGGTTTCTGTGTGAAGTAGTTCATGTATTTGGGAGCAACTTCCAGCTCAGTTCCATAAATACGTGCTGGCACTGTGACAGTCAGTAGCCACAGCTTATAAAGATCATTACACATAATGCAACACTAAACAGTGGCCTCTGCAACCACACCGCAGCATTACAGCTGTGTAATTATGTCTGATGAATGATGCTTTGTTAAGATATTATAGTTTCATAGTTACTGGCAACATTGTAGGGAATTTACACAAAGTTAACACTTTTTAAACTCCCAGCAGACAGACAGAAACAATAAACATCACCAGAACTCAGACAAAGCAGAGCCAGTAAACAGCAGAGTTACATCACTGCATACAGTAGTGATGTCATGAAATACCATGTGGACATGTTAACTGGAATAACCATTGTGATCATGATTAGTCAGAGTTACACTTGAATCATTATTTAAACATTCATTGAAGTCCAGCTTACTCTTCAGGCTTGATTCCCAGCCGTTCTCCCCGATCCATGTTGAGTGTTCCTGCTCCCTGTCCATAGCCATAGCCTTTAGGGCCATATTTTTTCCCATAGCATGATTTGCAGTAGATCTCCTGGTCATGACTGGCCAGGGTGGTGCTGTCCAAACCCTTCCTGCAGACCACTGTGGACACGCACAGAGCAGCAGTTATGTGGAAGGTCTTCTAAAATTCTTTTCACTAGGTTACATTTACATGTTCTTACTGTCTAAACGTAGCACATGACATGTCTGAAATACTATAGAGATTTTAAGTGCTAGATGAAATTCTAACACTTATTCTTAGACTCCCTTAGAGTAGCACAGAATGATTCCCAGTTTCTAATCATACATATTCAATCTTTTACTGGGTTTTAGTGCAGCGCTATTAGTTCCTCCTCCTTGTTTCTTTCCCGTTACAGCCATCCTTCCCTTAAAGTCAGTGTTCTAAAAACTGCGTCCCTCTCACAAGCAGCACACAAAGAGCAGGTGAGCTGTGTTCCTGTGGTGACCTATTATGCTAACTTCTAACTTCATGTTGTTTGGGCTTTCCTAAATTAGCCATGCATGATTCAGGGCTCAAAATCCATTTTTTGGACACTCCACCCAGTGTCCGAAACATTGCCCTCTAGCTCCCCTCGTAACTAACTTTGCTCTGAATGGCTAAATTGACATAATGTACCTGGAAGGATAATTTACAGTGTCAGCTGAAAGCAGTTCACTTTCTATCAACAATAACTGTGGGAATGAAAAGAACTGAAGATTGTTCGTAGTTTCTGTTTAATCCTCCCCCGTACCTTTAATGACAAGTTTTGACACCTCAGTATACATCAATAAAGACGTGGTGTGACGAACATTAGAATAGTTTCCAGGTTTTTCAAAGAGTAGCCATAGTAGCCTCTACAGGCAGAGATCACCCTCAGTAACTTCTAATGCACACCCGGTCTTTTTGTTCCTTAAGCAGCCCTGAAATATGACAGAAACAAGGGTTACTCCTAGTAGGCGTCCACGGGGGGAAAGTAAAACATCTGATAGCCGCAAAGGTCTGAAGAGCCAGTTCAAGAATCTGAAAATTAGTTAAAAGCAGGTCAGCTTCTAAGAATGAGAGGTTCAAAGACCTCTGGCATTTAAAGTTCACATCTACAATAAACAACAAAACAAAAACAGATTCTTCAAATTCCAGTGTTCTCTTGTAATTTGTTTTCAGTGTTTACTTTAACACAATTTTGATTGCAACTGCAGGTATTTAAATAATATAAAGTAAGAGGTTAAAGAAAATTAATTCCAGCTTGACTCTGGCAGTATACCAAAGGTGTTGGAAAAATTGACAGCATCTTGGCAGGTTTGTTCTTAGCAGAGAAAGCAGCGTCTGTAAAAATGAAGACTCCAAGGGTGCTTTAGACTGCACGCTTGTGCCCACGCTGGCTGCTGGGATTAGCTGAATTCTTTACACAATGGCCTTCACTACAAGACTGTCTGAATTTGGTTTAAGATTTCACACAACCGGCAGGAAAAATGTCTCCATTCACGTCTGCATGTCTCCCAGCCAACACTGTCAAAACAAGACTTGCATGTCCCATCGAATGGCACCTAAATCCTTACTTGCCCTCTTCAGTTTTTGATGCAGTTGGTAGGCTTTTAAGTTTTTTCACAGTACTTCCTCTTCACTTCAACTACATGTATACTAGTATTCTCCATGTGTTGCCACAGGCACTGACTGTGAACAAATAGGCTTGGGAAAGACACAGATAGTGTACACAGAGTCATATGAGGCTGTTTTCAACTGTGAGACTTCTCTGTCAGCATAAAGCTATCTTTCTTAAAAACCAGTGAATGTCAGAAAATGGAAAATTTGGACAAAAAATGAACAGCAAGTGCCCTTGCTCATCACCTCCTGGGTCAGACAAAGCTGTCTTTGTAACAGAGCTGCTCAAAAAGAAGAAACCCGCCTTTTGTGGCTCACGCTGTTTTGCTCTTTTCTTGACAGCAGCTCAGTGGAGAAACATCCTGATGTCTTTGCGAGGTCTTCACTGGAACATTTTCACTGACATTTTGAGGCTGGTTTGGAGTGAGGATTAGTGAGAGAAATGTCAGAGCGAGCTTTCTTAGGTGACCTGAGGAGGCGAAACTGAGTTCAAGCGCCGTCCTGCTTTTGTGGGGTCTACGCTGATGACAGGAACGGCCGAAAAGTTGCTCAATCGTATTCCAGACAAAGTTATATTTGCATTTTGATGCAACACGTACTTACTGCAGAGAAAACAGCATTTATGGAAACTCTTGCCATCACACTGCACTTCCTCCGCGTGGTAAACCGTCCCATGGCATGCTGCACACTTGTTGCCTCCTCCCCAGTTTGGCATGGTGTTTCTGACAAGAGACACCGAGATGATGAGAAAGGTTCAAACATCTCGTCCGTTCCTCCTCTGAACTTCCAAACACGAATGAGTTAAAAAAAAGGACAGCTGTGTTTTCTGTCATATTAAAGCACTGCAGGATTTATAATCACAATAGCAATGATTTAACTGAAAATTACAGCTACAGGCCACAACTTCTACCCCAACTGCATAAACAAGGTCAGCCTAGACAAAAGGGCAGACTAATACCCAGAGGAATGCTTGCGGGCGCCATGCCTCAGAGCTTTTGTTTCCTGATGGGGCGTGGCTGAAGGATGCAAACATTAACTGCACAGAAGAAGTGAGAAATAAATACTGTCTTGTCACACCATGCCTCTCCCTAACATTCGTCCATTTGCCTGTAATTACAGATTAATTACGTTTTCCCTCATTTGTCAGCACAAAACAAACCTGCTATGATATCATAGTTTGGAAATTAAACTTGAAAAGAGCTGTGATTGTTCATTAATTGAGGGGGAAAAACTAAACACAGCAGAGCACTAGAGACTATTAATCTTGTCTGTCACAGGTCTCCTCCCTGTTGGATTAGAGACTACAGAACAGCCCCCAGCATGAGAAGGGATCAAAGCCCACTAATGCTATACTTCAGGAGCTGATGAGAAAGACGGTGTGGAAGTGCACAGGCCAACAAGTCTGCTGTTACTGGCTGTGGAAGTGTATTCCAGTCTATCTGAGAAAGAGTCTGAGCTTTGAGATCATGGCTGGACACGACATCTTCCAGTGAAGCAAGACTAATGAAGCTGCATGGAGCTCCTTAAGAAAGATTCACCGAACCCTTTTCAAGAGAGGAAGTCTGAAACTTATTATAGCCTTATTATAAAATAAGAAATTATGTGTTTTTTTCCTGGCATTTCTCACATAGACTACAGACTGTATTGGGACATTGAAACAATAAGGCAACTCCATTATATATCAGTGAATAGTAATGACTTCATTTTATATTATTCTGGAATATGAACACATTGAAAAAAGACAGGAGTTAAATTCTTACTCTGTCAGCCACGAGCTGTAACTTTTTTTGTTGTCATTTTTTACAGTGAATCTATATTATTAATAATATTGTCACTCTTACAAAAAAGCTGTAGTTAGAGCTAAAGTTCATATATATACGGTATTATAGCACAAAAATGCGTTTGTCTGCTGACGTTGCCCTTTAGGCACTGGTTGACTAGTTTGTGTGATACTTGATTCTAACTAGCTCATGAACAGCTGAACACCGAGCAAAGAGTTTTGTATTAACGTTAGCTCACTGCTGTTTTCTGACAATGAACCTCGTTTCTTAAGTATATCTAAGTTACCAGTGAAACGCACAACACACTTTTTAAAGAGAACATTCCTGCAGATGAACCCGCCGCGCAAAAGTTGCCCGATAACTAGTCTACAAACATTTTGCAACGAAGACCAACAAGATTAATTCAATAATTTCTGTAATTCAAAAGTAATCTTTTTATCGTATCTTGTCACTGGAACAGAACCCAAACCGGTTAAAAAAATACCTTAAAATATTTTTTTAAAAAGAAGAAAACAGCCAATATCCAAAAATGGTTCAGCTCCACCTCAAAGTCTGAATTGTATATCCAGAAACCTCTGTGGTACCTCCAGCACACACTTACTACACCGTAATGCTAAATAATGCTCTACTCCGCATATTTACAGAGGAAGGAGGAGTTTCACCCAGGGGCGTGAACTCAGCGCTGCTCCTTTCCCGTGCGGTCGGATTTATGTTGGCATCGAAGGTAGACTATATTTAAAACAAACAAACAAACAAACAAACAAAACGTGGGTTCTGTGACAGCCTCACTGATCATAAAGTGCTTATGAAGCAATGCGACAAATCAGTTAAGACCCCAAGCCAGCTGATAATAGTTTCCCTTCGAGTAAGCAAGTTGGAAGAGGTTGTGAAAAGTGTTTAATTTGTCTTTTGTCTTTTGTGTGGGACAATTATGGTGGCAGTAGAATTGTACAATGACTATATGGTGGATTATTCCTATAACAAAACCCCCAAAGACTTATTGTTTTCTTTTATTTCATACCACATACCAGTTTCGGTTATAAATATTATATTTCAAATATAGTAACTATGTTAAGGGAATTATTGTCTTATCCATTTGGTTCATGTGGTTGAATATATTACTACGGAGAGCATGCAGAACCACCAGCTGTGTGCGATGGAGAGAGTGCAGTCTGTCCTAAAACTCATAGATTTGTGCAGGAAAAAGGAAGCTGGTCTTCCTGTTAGGATTACGGGAAAGGAGACAGGGACAATAGACTTTAATACAACAGACAATACTATATTTTTCCATTTGCGCATGCATCCATTTACAGGGAAATCATTCGCAGTATCCCAGAAAATTTGTCAGGGCTTAAATCAACACTGCTGTAAAATTTGCTGTAATCTTGCACCCTGCTGGACACAGAATGTAAAAACCACTACGAGAGTTGTTTTTTTTGTTTTTTTGTATCACTAAGGGAAGATAAAGAAAGAAATCAGTTATATCAGACACTACAGCTCTAGAGACAATGCTGGTGATGGGGCACTCACCAGTACAACACTCTTCAATGACCACATCATAAACTTCAAACATAAAGGACTGACAATTCTTATAAATAGATGCTAAAACTATATTTGAAAACTAAAACAGATAAAAACCCACATTCTAAGTGAAAGACTGACTTCAGCACAATTCAACAAACACACAACAGTAATTAATTAAAAAGTCAAATCACAGAAAGAATCACTTTTGAAATTGCTTGAATTATGCCCTTTCAAAGAGGACCTGTTATGCTGGTTTCCTGCTCTGTTTTTTTTTTTCTCATCCTAATACACTGTCTTTGCATGACTCAATTCAAAATAATCCTCATTTATCTTGGTGCAGCCTTACCTTTTGTCTGAAACAAGCCATTTTAGCTCCCTTCCCATTCCCTTAAAGCAGCCTTTCTTGTGATCAACTGCCTCATGCAAACTGAAGGTTTGAACTGTAGGTAAGTGGGACTGCTGTGCTCACAACCAGCATCTGAAAAAAAAACAAGGGGGGGGGGGAATCTGGAATTTGTTATAGCCTGTTATAAATTAAGAAATGTAAATATTTTTTTCCTGGCATTTGTCACAGGAAGTGCGTTCTGGGACAACTGAAAACAGAAAGCAGCTATAATTATAAAGTTGTTAATTTTACAGTTACTTTATGTTCCAAGTTATACTGTCAATTTTGTGAAAATAAAAAGGTATAGTCAAAGCTACAGTTTAAACACAAAAATACATTTTACTGCTGATGTTGCCCTTTAGACACTGAGTAGTTTTCGTGAAACTTGGTTCTAACTAGCTAATAAACAGCTGAGCACTGAGCAAAGTGAAGGGTTTGATGGGTTTGAGGTATTAATGTTAGCTAACCGCTATTCTCTGATATTTCCTTGTGTCTTTAATGAAACATAACTACTACAACAGTAAAGAAAACATTCTGGTAGAGATGCAGATAAGGTAATTGCACAAAAACTGCTTGACAGCTAGCTTACAAACATTCTGGAAATGAAACCAACAAGATGAATTCCAGCTTGATTGCTTCCAGCTATACCTTACCATTAGCCCACCACAAACTTGCTACAAACAAAAAAATGCCTCCATTAAAATTTAGAAGTAAATGGGAAAAAATGTTGTATCTGATTAAAAAAGCATTTCTGAAAGCTGGACAGAGGCAAATCTGTCCAGAACTACTCAGGGCATGCTGTAATAACTAAATGAATTTTCAGAAAGTATTCAGGACTCTCAAGCTTTAGCTATAAGGTCAGGGTATCTTGCTCCACTATAAGAAATAGTCTGGGTAAAAATAAAATTGGTTCGAAAAGAGGAAGGCTGGAACTATGAGTAACCAAATGAACTAACAAGATGTGCTCCCTGAGGGTTCTGGGACAATTTTCCATGTTTGTTTAAATTAATCTTTTTGTAGTGATAGGAGAAAAATCAAGACACAGAATCCACACAAAAGAAAGAAATGCCTTGATATTATAGACTATATTGTTAAAAAAACCAACAACAACAAACTTAGTGAACTGGAGGAAAGTGTACATGAAATATGAACGATGTAAACACCTGATGTAAAACTACAAAAAAGTAGTAACGTTAGTTTAAAAAAAATGACTTCAATACAGAGCTCTCTGTTGTTTTGTGACAGTTTCAGGAATGTGGCAGCACACCTGGGTTTAATAAGCCTCATGTTCAGAAAGAATTTCTAAAAGCAGAAACTAAGGCGCAGTAATAAAGAACAGATTTAGGCAGGTAGGGCTGCTGCTAATATGGCCACAAGTATTTGAGATGAGGAAATCCCAAAGTGGAGCCATGCCCTCATAAACGGAAATGAAATTGATTGATTGATTGATTGATTGATAATACTTTATTCATCCCGAGGGAAATTGGGTTAAGGCTGCCAGCCTTGCCAGCGCCATCTTACCCTTCCGACCATACATACATTACACAAACATCACTGGGAAGACAGGTCAGAGAGGTATAACAATGGAAAATGCACAACATGAGGAAAGACGAGGAGAAAAAAAGAACTCCCCCCAGACTGAGCTCCAACAGGGAGATCAGTTTGAGAACAGAAAAGAACACCTCAGCACATAGCACATGAATCATCACATCTCACAACATAGAAGACATAAGCTTCGAAGGCGTTTGGAGGGGGTGGGGGGGTGAGTGTAGGTCTGTGACAGTGTACATGCGTATGTGTGCG
>VUQG01015059.1:0-10968 GCA_015106755.1 Etia nguti
TGCAATCTGCAATCTACTTAGGCTTAAAACTTTCCTTTTTGCTAAAGCATATAGTTGGGGCTGGATCAGGTGACCCGGAATCCTCCCTTAGTTATGCTGCAATAGGTGTAGACTGCTGGGGATTCCCATGATGCACTGAGTATTCCTTCTTCAGTCACCTTCCTCACTCACTATGTGTTAATAGACCTCTCTGCATTGAATCATACCTGTTATTAATCTCTGTCTCTCTTTCACAGCATGTCTCTATCCTGTTTTCCTTCTCTCACCCCAACCGGTCGCAGCAGATGACCGCCCCTCCCTGAGCCTGGTTCTGCCAGAGGTTTCTTCCTGTTAAAAGGGAGTTTTTCCTTCCCACTGTCGCCAAAGTGCTTGCTCATAGGGGGTCATTTGATTGTTGGGTTTTTCTCTGTATGTATTATTGTAGAGTCTACCTTACAATATAAAGCGCCTTGAGGCGACTGTTGTTGTGATTTGGCGCTATATAAATAAAATTGAATTGAATTGAATTGAATTGAACTTTACAATATCCTTGCACATGCTGTAAGGATAAACATTTTTCTATCTTGGATAAATGACAGACCCCCACTAAAACAATCTGGTACATAATTCTTATGGAATACTTTCCTATTGAATATCTGACCTGCCTGCTCCATTCCTCAAGGAAACAGTTTAGAAGAATTTGGGTTCCATATCTTCATTTCACGAACTGTGGTGGGTGTTCTGTATTGTGTAATCACATTAACTGTTACAGTGCCTGGAGTATGTGCTGTATGCCTTGTTATCTTTGTGGCTGCCACCTCGGATAAGAAATGCGCTTTTTGTTTAGAAGTGTTTTCCTTCTCCTTATTTGCCTCCTTCAGAACACTTAAGCCATTTCCACACCCCACACAGTTGCACTTGGATCAGCATACATCCCACAAATCCATTTCGAGTTGCAAGAATAATAACTGTGAAAATTTTTGTCCCTTGAGAGGAGGATTATAATCCACTGGCCCACAGTCAAGAATTATAAAAAGAGTAAGGCAAGACTTCATCCTCAGGGCTCACAATGAGTCATATTTCTTGTATTACATTACAATGATAATATGAAACTTCATCGATCCCCAGAGGCAACTACTCCCCTCAGTTGGCTTCCTCTGTACAAGAAGTTAATACTAATATAAAAGAAACCTGTGAGCTTTTCTATCGATGCTTTAGCAGAATCAATGCTTGGAGATGTTTTGCCAGAAATGATGCTTGGAGATGAGGCTATATTAACTGTGATCATTTGGAGTTGTGAAGAATGTTGTCCCTTCATCCTGATGCCATATGTTAGGTCACATGAGGGAGTTCTAGGTGGGCAGATAGCCAGAATTATTTTTATGCAAACCTTTTATGCAAACATAATTTGGTATTCCTTCACTGACAGACGCTAGGGCACTGTTATCGTTTTGTCATTATGTATAAAGGTGGTTAGGAAGTTGACCAGGGATCTAAAGGTAATTCAGAAAGCTTCAGATGTTCTCTGCAGAGACAACAAAGTTAGGATCTCAGTGTTAATGAAACCTTAGGCTACAGTCCCATACACTGGCTGGCACAAATCCGTACCCTAATGAAGGAAAACATACAGTCTTTCTTTTAGTTTTTAAGTTTGAAAAAGAGTAATATTCATATCTGTATTTCTCAAAAGTTGTAGGCTGCGCCACCATTACTGGGTTGTACAGTGATTGCACTTATTCAATAAGTCAGAAGTTGGAAATTCCCAACTGGAAGTTCCCAATCAGAAATGTATAGCCCACTTGTAAAGAGCAGACCAATATAAACCAATCCAAGATGGCAGCACTGAATGTAAACACTAGTAAATTTCCATTAATGTGTTTTTTCTGCACAAAAAATAAGTATCACACCATATTGCTGGTGATGCCTGAATGGCTCTACCTTGTTAAGAACCAAAACAAATCCTGTTTTTCCTGGCTTTTTCTGGAACGTGCTAATTCAGGAGTGATGTCATTCCCAGTATCTGGAACGCAGCATTAAACTCTGGGAATGCTTTACATGGCATTGGGAAAATACTCGGTCAACTGTGATAAATTAATACTACTGGATTTTTTCTGGCCCTACACTGTAAATGTGCAGATAAACAAAATGTAAGATTTACTTGTAGTAGTTTGTTTAATCCAGCTATGTGGCGCCTACCCTTGCCTTAGTAATGATCGATTTCTTGTTCCTCACCTTCCATTTACCCATCCAGATCGAAAATACATGTAGCTGTCCATACTTTTGAAAGCTTTCATCCTGGCAGCAGTGTAAGGTGAGCAAGTCTTTACAAGATACACATAGATGTCACCCAACTGGAGAGGCATTGGCGAGACATTACCACTTTCAGGGATTTTTCAGGTGAAAAAAACAACAGCACTATGAGTAGAACCCATCAGACTCCCCAGCACGATGGAAACTGACTCAAAAGTGTACCCAGTGCATCACAATATGAAGCTGGCGAGTTCTTGTCAGTATGTAGAAGTAAGAAAAGGTTGGGAAATTACAGATACCACTCCACTTGAGGCATACAAACCATGCCACTCATTTCTATTTAATGCTGCACTACAGAGTTAGATGTAAGAGTTTGATATAAATTTCTTTCTTCCACCAAAGCACCTCAGCAAGGAAACTGAACAATGAAGGTATTTCTGATCAGGTCACTTCTTGAACATCATACAGCTCATTCCACGGTAAACTCAACTCTGAGGTGTTAATAAACACCATTTCTACATTTTTGTGTAGTTGGCTCTGTGTAAAAACAACTTTCCACCAACCGTTTCCTTCTCAGCTACTATTTCAACATACCTGTAGTCTTTCACCCGAGGGTCTTTTCTCCCTCACAAACTTTTTTTTTTCAGTTTCTCCCCGTCTCTCCCATTCAGTTCATTTTCCATCATAGTCAGCTAGTTCAGTTTAGTGCGTTGTGGCCAAAAGTGCACAGAGGTCCTCCAAAGGAAACCCCACCCAGACCTCCTGAGAGACACACACACTGTAAACACTGCAAAGCTTTCACAAAGAGAGAAAGCACATGCTTATATAATTGTGTCTTAAAATGCGTATGGAAGACAGAAAGAAGAAGAAACCATTTTTTTATTGTCTGAAAATCAGAATCCATATTTTTCATTTCACTACACACAGACATCACCAAGGTCAGGCGGTTCACACCACAGCAGAGCAGCAGGTGGCCTCACAGATGGAGACTGGTATCAGCGTTCACACCAGTATATGGTGTCTATTAGTACCTCGCTGAGATTGGCTGGTTGCTCAGTATCATGGTCACGCTAAAATACAAAAAATCATTTATCTAATCTCGCCTAACACTTGTGTCTTCATTCTTCTAGATCTTTTTAAATCATTTTAGCCCCACCTGTTTGAGAAAATAAATCTACAGTTTCTATTCATGAAAGGAAGCCTCTGGTAAAACATAGGGTGGGGTTTCATATGGTTTTCCTGCAGTTGTGGTTTGCAGACACGTGCAGTATTTTGGCAGCCAAAAGAAGCAGTTTCAGTTATCTTCCCTCATTCATTCTTTCTTTCTTTCTTTCTTTCTTTCTTTCTTTCTTTCTTTCTTTCTTTCTTTCTTTCTTTCTTTCTTTCTTTGCGGGGTTTACACAAAGTTGGAAAAGAGAATGCCAAAAGAGTGAGCAGAGAAAGAAAAAAACAAAATAAGAAGAGGTTACTCAAAGTGGTTCACAGCAATTAAACACCATCCTCTGTCTACCTGCCACTGTCTGTCACTGTCCTGCTCCATCAGTCACTTCTGTCTTCTGCCTTCAGCTCCATCAGGACTGGAGGCAGAAGGGTGTATAACCAGAAATTCTGATTGTGGTGAAAAATATAAGGCAAAGGATTGTGTTGTCTTCTTCTTTTTTTAGCATCTGCTCTCATTTCTTTGCTATACCCTGTTGTGTAGGTCTGTTCTGTTGCCCTTTATTTTTTTCTTCCTGTTTTCTTTCACATGAAGCCACATGTGCTTATGGTCCTCTTTGGTTTGAGGACAGAAGTGTGTGGGAGTCACTGAGCCTCTTTCAGACATGCATTCATGCAATCTAAACGGGCTGGTTTCATGTCTGAATGAGCACCCTGGTCATTTTTCTGTACAAGTCACAACAGCAGGCACGCACAAGATTACCACTGCACATGTCTCTCAAGCTGTTTGTGAGTAGCTCACTGAGAAACTGGAGAATTCCCTAAACAGAAATACCATCTACATAATAACATTTTATCCTGCCCAATTTGTTTCTAATTTGCAGTAATATTAATAGATGGTTGTTTCCAACATGCACTCCTGAGTTTTTTGAGAAATTACCCAGCAAAAATTGTGCCAGATTGGACATTAAGCAGTGATAATCCTTCCAGGTCCCATGTACAGAGTCAGTTTAATATCAGTTGGAATCCATATAACAATAGAGCAGGGAGTTGTCCAGAAAATTTGCAGTCATATATCCCGCCCCCTGCACACTCCATCCAAAGAACACACTCGCCTGAACCAAACAAAGTATTTCCAGTAGTGAAAAAGCATCTGTAAAGGTCAGCTTCCTGTTGTGTGCTGTGTGTGCAAAAGGGCAGCTTCGGACAAAATTGAGATCTCTGTCTCTCAGCCCGTGTGCGAGGGCAAGCACAGCTCTCTCACACCCTGCAGCACTGTGCAGCACATACACAAGCTGACTTTTCTAGTCGTTCCTATGCATAATTGTATATGAGAACACAAATAGCAGCTTCTTGTCTGAGATCAAGTTTTTTCTAGTAGTGACCACACTTCTGTTGTCTTATACATGCTGCACTCTATTTGACATTGTCCAGATTTTGTATATAAAAACAGGATGAGATGCACAAATTAAATGTCCATGTGGTTATACTTCATTAGGGTCAATGCTATGAGTTCCACAAGGTCCATCAGTCTTTAGCCCCTATGGCAAATGTTGTGCATGCCCTTTCACTCTCTCAATCACTGTCAGGTGTATCTCACCGAACCAGCAAGGAACAGAATGACAGAATGACATCAGTTTGACACATGCACAAAAAAAAAAGAAGCAGTTTTTTGATTCCTGGAGCTTTTTAGTGTTTTTAGTGTTTTTCACTTGTGATTAGCTGTTGTCATTTTTAGGTCTTATAAAAAGTATGCTTTGAAGGAGATTATTTGGTTCTTAATGTTGCATCATCTTTTCTGGTTTCCTTTCATTTCCTCTAACCCTCTTCTCTCTTATGTGCCTCCATGAAGTGCAGTCTGCAGAGTGCTTCCTCTCCTCTGTCCTCTTGTCTTTTTCAAGTGCTTCAAAGAAGTCACCCAGCTGCCATCCTCTCTGGCTTTCTGTGTCTTTCTCTTCCAACTAACCACCTGCTATTTCCAGATTCTGCTTGAAATGAGGCAGTTGATCTTTTGCCGTCACTTTATTTCCATCCGTTGGCCATCTTCAGTGTACCATGGATTTGGAAATAAAACCAAAGGTTTGTAGTTTTCAATGCCATTCGTATACTCACTCCCTGGTTTACATAGCTATGAATAATATCCTAGGTTTCAGTTTGGATCTGGTTGTCAAATTTGTTAAACTGGGATGGGAACAAATCTCTTAACACACCTTACAGTCATAGTCATGGTAAAAACAAAATGCACCCTTTTTCAGTTCTAAGGTTTTATGTATCAGGACATAATAAAAATAATCTGGTCCTTAGCATGGCTTAAAATAAGGTAAATACAACATCAGATAGCACACCGCGTGAACTATGACACCGTCGTTATTTATTCAACAAAAACTAAGCCCATATTGTCAAAGTGTTTACTTTATAGTAAGTGAGCGGTTCGGGTGTTTTCTCGTAGACTTCTATACAGTCTGACTTTTTTGCAACCAGACGAGTCTCCCTCTGGTTGCCAGTGGCAAGATTGCAGGCTTCAACACTGACTTAACTGCTAAGATTCATAAGCTTAAATTTGTCTTTTCTGTTGTAGCTCCATCTGAGTTAAGTATCTCTTGGGCTTAATTAATGTAGCATGTTTTGTTCATATTTTTCATGTTACATCCACTTGCCCTTTGCACATACGCAGAAATAAATTCTCCAGAATCCTGTAACACACCCAATCATCTATCAAATATGAATAGTCCTATTATTCAACCGGCTCTGTAGTATTTCTTGTTCTGGCGCTCCCTTTTTTCTTATCCTTTGTTCTTCCTCAAGATGACAGCTAGATAACAGGGCTGTTCTTCCCCCTCATCCTCTTGTACTCTTCAAGTGTCTGTCTTCTTTAATTGCCCCCATGACCGCATGGCTTTAACACAAATGTCTGTGAGGCAATTGGGTCACACAGCGGCTGGTTTGTTGAGTGCCCGTGTTTCAGACCACATGATCAATGTCCTATTTGTCACAGTCTCAGTGAAGTACATCAGTGAACTATTCATCATTAATGCTCACACAGACGTACTGACAGAGGACAGAGTGGGTGCTGTCACTGTATAAGTGAAATAAGGATGTCAGAGGGAAATTCCACAGACAGAAGTTCATCGACCCTTCCTTTATGTTTATGTAAATTTATCAGAGTTCATTTCAGGTTGTTGCTCGTAGCTGTAATGCCTCCTCTCTATATTATTTTGATAAGAGTTCAAACAAAACATACTTTTGAGTTAAATGAAGATTATTGCTTATTGTTTTGAAGGAAACAAATTAATAGAGGTAACTATGTGATAACTACGTTACTGTTATTTGTATGTAACTGTTAAATGAATGAAATGACTTATTCAAAGCTTATTACTCATTAAAACTAGTGGCTATGGCTCAGGAGGTAGAGCAGGTAATCTACCAATCACTGCTGCTCAGTCTGCATGCCAACGCATCCTTTGGAAAGATATTGAACCACGCGTTGCTCTTGATGCATTCGCTGGAGTAAGAATGTTAGATAGAAATAGAAAAAATAGAAAAAAAGTGCTTGACTGAATGAGATATGTTGTATAAAAAGCTTTGAGTGCTCAAGTAGTGTAGAAAAGTGCTATGTAAGAACCAGTCTGTTTAACTTCTTCAACTACTTATATCCATATGTAGTGGGGAGTTATCAACATACAAAGTATTCATAAAGAAATAAAAAGCAGAAAGCACGACTTTAGGGGTAAAAGCAGTTCACAGAAGATTGGTACATTGTGGTCATAATATGAGGGACATGGTCAGCACCAACACTCAGATAGCCTGTCGTGTTTAAATGATGATCAGTTGGTACTGAAGTGTTACTCCCGACAGTCACCACACGGACAAGTTCTTTGTTTACAAATGGTTTATTCCAAGCTCACCTACAGGATCACTCAGCACTGTCATCGTGAGAACTAATAAAACAAAGCAATTATATTTAGAAACATCAGTTTCTTAAACATCTTAAACAAGTGTACATGCATAAATGCCCGTTTTACATGGAAACTCAAATTAACAGAGACACATTGAACGCACCTCATTGACTGCTGTAGCCAAACAGGAAAGCACGTTCATCTTCACCGCTGCACTTCATAACTCACAATAAGCGGTTCATTCAAAATTACAAAAATGTTTCTAAGAAATATACAACAAAGAACATGAAATTAATTCATTGTCAGTTACATTAAACGGCCCAAATGTGCCAAGATGCATACACCACCAATAACAACCTAAACCATTCATACATGATATACTTTTATTATGTTTATGCCAAATTCTGATCCTACTATCCGAACGTCACAGCAGAATCGAGACTCATCACACCAAACAATGTTTTTCCAATCTTTTGTTGTCCAGTTTTAATGAGCCCGTGTGAGCTGTAGCCTCAGTTTATTGTTCTTAGCTGAGAGGAGTTGCACCTGATGTAGTCTTCTGCTGCTGTAGCCTCTGCTTCAGGGTTTTAACCTGTTGCAGGTTCAGAGATGCTCTTTTGCATACCTGGCTGTAACATATAGCTTTGAGTTATCGTTTCTTTCCTATCAGTCCAAAGCAATCTGGCCATTCACTCAATCAGTTGATATTTTCTCTTTTTTTGGACGATTTCAGACCGTTCTCCCTGAACCGTAGAGATGGTTGTGTTGGAAAATCCCTGTAGATCAGCACTGTCTGAAATACTCAGCCCAGCCTAGCTGGCACCAACAACCATACCACATTTAAATTCCCTTATGTCTCCTTTCTTCCCCATTCTGATGCTCGGTTGGAACAAGCAAGCATTTTATTCACGTAATTAACAGCTAATAACCACAGTAGAATACACTACACATAATTTATGTCACACACATGCATCAGGTAACTATCTGATAAATGATCAAGTTACAAAAAAAAACCTCTCAACTTGACTCCAGAGATGATAACGCGAGATGATAGTGTTGGTTATTTTGCTGGAGTCATGTTTTTCAAGCAAAGAATTGTCTATGTTTTGGAATATGGGATAATAATTTGATAAATGTACTTTAAGTAATATAACCATATCTTACAGATGACTAAGAAAATTATAGACCACACCTACAAAATTAAGATCCAGGTTATAAAATTTGTGTCCTGTTCTTTAGTGGTGGAGAAGTTAAATGGCATGTTTTGCATAAAATTTAAAATGTTGTACGTAAATGTTTATATAAATGTTGTAAATATATTAAAGGAATTTAAATGGCTAAATATATCAGACATAATTCAAAACTATTGATGTGCTAATGTAGCATACTTTAAAAATCCCCATTTCCATGAGCTCTCTGGAATTAGAAAATGACCGTCAGAAGCTTTCATGGCATTACAGGCCACAGTGTCCATCTCTGTCTATCGCTATAGAGATACTGTCTATCTCTATGACGGAGTAAAAACAGGGCTCCATGGAAGAGCTCAGCTTTCTCTTCTAATTGAGCATTAGTGTCATTAATTTCCCCTCACAAGCTAATGTTGTGCTGGTCAGTGGTCATGACAATGATGTGCTCTTCCTAATGCACAGAGTAAAAGGATGTTTTACTGGACGTGGAATGGAGGTTTAGAAGAAGCCCAATAAGAGCAAGAGGACATCACATAGAGCCAGCAGGGTAGTAATCTCTTACATGACCAAGATCAAAAGCAAAAGGAAATAGTTTTTAGGTGCATTAGTAAAGATAGACCACTGTCTTTGGTGTTTTCAGAGTTGCAGGTGGCCAAATCACTTGGGCAGATTTCTCCCTGTCTTGGGCATCTTGTAAAAAAAGAATTTGGTCAAACTCAAAATGATTTCTCCTCCCGCCCTTTTCTGAAAACAGTCTTGTGGGAAATTACAGCAAAATCTGAAGTCATTTTATTTTCATGATGAACTATTCAACTCTTTTTGCTTGTGCGTATATCTGTGTGTGTGTGTGTTTGTGTGATCATTTAAAAAAAAAATGTATGTACAACTAAGATGCCATCAGAAGCAACTTAGTGAAAAATGTTGCATCTATTTTGGTATTTAATCACATATGAGTCAGCAGGATATGGTATCAGAGAATTAGATTCCTAGAGACAGAAGAGGAACACTAATGTAAAAGGAAGCCAACTTGCACTTGACTGTGTTTGATAAGTCAGCATCAGATTCATCAGCTAATTTTAAAGAAAACAAGTTTCTGCTGTTTGTACAACCCCACTTAACAAATGCATAGAGACTAAAAGACAGGGAGATACAACTGCTATGGGAAGCTGCTCAGTATAAAATAGAAGGACTTTTAATGTTTGTTTTGGACTTTACCAGGGAAAATAAGTGGCTGTTTGTCTGTCTGGTATTTGGTGCAAGGAGGAAGTGTGCAGTGGGCTCAAAGCACCTTTTTCAGTCATATCAGCTGTCTGTAGCTGCTGGGAACAGGTTAGTGAGTATATACCCAGAGTTTTAAAACTATAATAATGAGTTGAGGAAGAATTATGCTTGTTAATGGCCAAAAGCATCTGATTGAAGAGCAACTTGCTAAGGGACAGTTGGCCAAATAGAAGTGGAGGTGTAGGTATACTTTTGAACCTATGTGGATTAGTTGTGCACCCATTAAAGATGTCTGCTGTACAATCATTCCACCCTGGAGAAAAGAAGAGTTCAGCGAAGTCATTAAAAGCCCAAAGTTACCATTAGATTTATGTCCATGATGAATGGATGTAACTGTACCTTTATTAAAGTTAGATTTGGGGGGTTTTTGTATATTTTTGTAAGGGAATCTACAGTTATGATCATTTAAAAACACAGTAGGCCCTCTCTAGGAATGATCTGTGCTAATGTAAAAACACGTTAGCGCAACATGACGGGCTCTTTGGAAGAGAAACCACACCCTAACTAGATATGAATTTTCATACTAAGCTAACAAAAAACACAATGATTTGGAGGTTGTAAACATGAATGAAAATGTAAGTATGAATGCTATTTTGCTTTGTTTTTTTAAATAGAGCCTCATAAATCTTCCCTTAAATACCACATTTTGAAAAGATGTCATCCATATATATGTAGTATTGAGGTTTATTCAACACACAACTGTGGGTTGTGCTTTTGCATATAAGTTGTTTTGTGTTAAAAATGACCATGATCTCCAAATATATAAAGTTACCATGCACTGAAAAGTCAAATGAACGTTTAAATTTCCTGTTGATGAATTTTACAGCTAACATAGAAACTGTTTATTTTGACATCTTTACATCACTTACTGTAGATCTCACTCATTTTAGTGTGTAGAACACTCCGTGGTTGGTTGTGTTTCATTCATGTGTTATTTCATCTTTGTCACATTTTAGTCTTTTTGCTGGATTTACACACTATGGTTACAGTGCAGTATTTAGTGTAAGAGGGGAGCAATCATAAATCCTTTTATGACCACCCTGACTTTCTGACATCTGATAGAGACACACACACTTAATGAGATTTGACTGCCACCCTGCATGCTTACCTCAGCATGCATGTCATGGTTTATCTGCTCAGGTACAAACACACACACACACACACACACACACACACACACACACACACACACACAAGCAAATGCTAATGAAATTCAG
>VUQG01015061.1:1750-21563 GCA_015106755.1 Etia nguti
TCACTTTATCTACAGCAGCCTGAAACACACACACACACACACACACACACAGACACACACAAAGGTGAGACCACACCCTCGTCAGCACACCTGGAGCCCCTCCCATCCCCAGATCAATGTTGCTCTGACAGTGATTGAATAAAAACCTCAAAAATAAAAGCCTCACTTTCCAGCTTCAGTCTGTTTTTCTGTCTATGTTTTCAGAGATTCTCTGTGTTCCTGCAGTTCTGCGTAGCAGTACTGCGTGTAGTATAGTCACGGTGTAGTACTGCAGTACCTTGTGTACAGCGATGATGTCTGGGAAACATCCCAGCAGGCCTTTGTACTCGCTGTTAGTCTCCAACAGGAAGTGGAGATCCTTCTGAGGCTGGAAACATCAACACAACAAAGAATGCAGTAAATAATGAACAAATATTAATGTAAGACTGAGAAAACACAGTATACTGTGTATTTATACATACGTGTGTGTGTGTTTTTACCTGCTGTGCGACGATCTCAGCGATCTCCTCATAGGTTTTTCCAGCAGCCGTCAGAGCGTCGGTCAACGTCGCCTCACCTGCACCGCAGACACTTAAAAGTCTGTACTTATACCACATAATAGATGTTTACTACATATTTACATGTTTCACAATGGAAACCAGCTTTAAATTCAGAGAGAACACACTCAGCTCAGAGTCCCTGAACGCACCACGAGAGCTTCAACTTCTTTGAAAACGTAAACAAAACCCAAAAAACAGAGAAGGCCACATCCTCCCTCCTTTTATCCTCCTTCCTTCTATCCTTCCTACTTCCATCCTCGCTCCTTCCATCCTTCCATCCTTCCTCCCTCTATCCTTCCTCCCTCCTTCCATCCTTCCTCCCTCTATCCTTCCATCCTCCTTCATCCCATGCTTCCATCCTCCCTCCTATCCTCCTTCATTCCATGCTTCCTCCATCCTTCCATTCTGCTTCCCTCCTTCCATCCTCCTTCCCTCCTCCTTCCTTCTATCCTCCCATCCTTCCCTCCTCCCATCTTTACATCCTCCTTCATCCCATGCTTCCTTCCTCCTTCTATCCTCCCTCCTTCCTTCCATTCTCCTTCCTTCCATGCTTCCTCCTTCCATCCTCCCATCCTTCCCTCCTCCCTCGCTCACCTGGATATTTGCTGGTGATGAAAACAGTAGACAGGTTTCTGAAGGCTCGGCCGATGCGCTCGTACTCTTTAGGAAGCGCTGGTTAAAAACAGATGAAGATATTAACACCCAATCACAACTGAAAGTATTCTATGTACATGTACACGGAGTAACTTTAAATGTATGCACTGACGTCCGGTGCAGCGTTTCCAGTGCGCGTGCCCGACATTCAGCAGCTCTCTGACGCCATCATCCATGGACTTTGTAAAGCGGCTGTAGTGTTCACACCTCTGTTCACTGCACACACACTCAGAGGTCAGACAAAGGCAGTCACAGGTAAAAACACGTGAAACAGAGCTGCTGTTTGATGGAAGAACATTGAACGTTCATTTATAATAAGGAACAGTAACGGGCCCAGTACACCGCCCTGTGGCACTCCCAGTGAGCTACAGCTGAAAGAGGGATTGACACCTGATGACTGGTCATGTGACATTTGAAAGACACGAGTTAGACGACCCTAATGGGCGAACCAATCAGAAGTAGCCTGACAGACCAAACCAGGGTATAGACCTTTATATGCAGACTGAGTGACTTACACTTGGACGACATCGAGCTCTGCGGCTTCAGGTTCAACCAAACTGAACATCATCGGACCCACCATCTCGTCTTTCTCTGCCTTCCTCTTCCCCACCTTCCACTCCTGAAACAACAACAACACAGCCTCAGCTAATCAGGAAGCAGCATCAGATATCGTCACAGCTGATTGGCTCAAACATAATCTCCATAAAAGACCATACAAACATTTATAATCTGTTGGCGGGGCCTGTTCTGTACCTGAAGCCTTCTGGTTTCTGTTTGTGGTCTTCTATTTGTTTGTGAGTAAACAAACAGGAAGTCCCAGAGGCTTAGACAGTGGGTTCCCAGGTTACCTGAAAGATGTAAAGCCAGAGGCGGAGCTTCACCTACCTTCTCATCTCTGTGGGTGAGGAAGAGCTGAAAGACTTCGCTCTGAGAGACGATGGGGTGCCGACACATCCGAGTCATCCAGGCCTGCAAACCCTCCATCCTCATCCTGATGAAGTCATCATCAAACCTGCCTACAAGCACAGGTGAGACAGGTAAGAGACACAGGTGTTGTTGAGTCATACAGGGTAGCCATGGCAACGGCTCACCTGTCACCTGTTTGTCAGGCAGTGAGGGGATGGGCAGTATGGACCCAAACTTCTCCAGCAGACGCTCGTACAGCCAATCAAAGTGCTTGTAGCGATGATTGACAGGTCTGTTGGTCGTCTGAAGGAAGAGGGAGGAGTCAGAGATTGATACTCATTGATACTGCAAGTACTACTAAGTACTACAGACTACTACTGAGCTCACGTTGGGTGTTATCTGGTACTCGATGAAGCTCTTCAGTCCGTACATTTTGGACTCTTTCTTTGGATCGGCAATCACACAGTCCAGTGGAGACGTCGGGTACAGCCAGACAGGGCCTACTTCTCCCATCTGATTGGACAAGGACCAAGAGCCAATCAGAGTGCAGCAATCAACACCACATATCATTAACCAAGAGAAAGATGTTTGACTCACGTAGACAGGAAGTCTCTCTCTGCTGTCAGCCGGAGGTCTGGCCAGCATGAAGACTTCTGGACTTGGACCTTTGGAGAACGAGAACCTGACGACAAGAAAGCGTCACTGTCATCTACTCATTTCTACTGATTTCTCCTGACATCTACCGAATTCTACTGACATCTACTGTCATCTACAGAATTCTGCCAACTTCCGCTGACATCTGCTTCTATTGATTTTTAATAATATCTATTTAGTAAGCTCTATTGTCTTCTACAGGCATCCACCAACTACTAACCACTGTCACTGACATCTAATGACTTACACTTCCTGACTTCTACTGTCTCCTGACTTCAACTTGACTTCACTGTTACTGGCATCCACTAATGTTTACTAGGCTCTACTGACTTCCACTGACTCCTAACAGTGTTTACTGGGCTCTGTGGACTTTTACCGACATCTACTAGCCTCTACTTTTAGCTCTACTGTGTGTCGTCTGTTATATTTGCATATTTCAGAAACATATGTACTTATTGAGGGAGATCTTAACACTGGGCCCATGGGCGCTTCGTCCCGAGGCTCCGGCCTCCCCTTCCGGTTGATTGTTGTCATGGTAACTGCTCACCGACTGGTCATCCCATTCGTCGTCCCACTCATCATCATCCTGAACAGCTGATGGGGACACTGCTCAACATTCCTGATGTAAACCTTTTCCCTCACAGTCACACACTATATTTAAAAATGAGCTGAAAACATACGTGTGTTACCGTGCTGTGTGGAATTGTATCCTCGAGTGTCCCATCCCTGTGTGTGACTGACAAAAGCCCCACCCCCTGAGCCTGAGTCACCGCCTCCTCCAACACCACCAGTGTTTCTGATCTGAAACATGAAAACATCTTTAACAAATAGATGTTCCTGCAGATGATACAGACTTTACTGTAGCCATCACAGAGGAAACACTGTGTGTGGTCCAGTGGTCTCCACGGTGGGTTTGTCACTCTGTGCTGTGGTTTTCAGTATCTCTGTGAAGATTTTGTGTCCTTTCCTGTTGGTTTTTCTGTCTTTGTGAACTTGGAATAAAATAAAGATGAAATATCCTCAGTTTTAGTCTCTGTTAGTTTGGTAAAAATAAATGATCGCAGTTTGCCCGGTGAGGCACTGATGGACGTATTCATTGATGTTTGGACGTCTATCAGACTGTGAGTCAGCTGCTTGTTTTTACTTAAATACTGATTTTCTGAAATCTGGCCTATGGAAACTCACTGAAAGTGAGCTGAATTCAAACAAACAGTCAAACAATAATAAAAACTAAACTCAAAGTTCAGTGTTGGACTTCTTAGTCTGCTGACAGAGGAGCAGTGTGACACTGAGGTGATGAAATACGAGCCGGCTGAGGTGATGAAGGTGAAATTCGCTAATCTGTGCCTCTTCGTGTTGACACCACATGAAATTATGTCACCGTGCTCACCTGTAAATATCCCTCAGGTACGAGTCCGGTTTGTCCGCTGGAGTTCTGGGCCTGGATCCAGCCTCCACCCACAGTCTGAGGAACAGGGACAGGTGAGGGCAGAACCGTGTTTCCTGTGCAGTGTGTGCAGTGTAAATACCTGTGTTTACCTTGTCTGTCACAGTGATGGTCTCCCCCTCTCTCACCGACAGCTCATTGTTTCCTGGCTCCGCTGTGAAGTCGTACAGAACCACAGCCTGGAGTGCGCGCGCGCACACACACACACACACACACACACATTCACACACACATACACACACAGAGCTCAGACTAGTACAAACTACAGTTTAGGGACAGTCGGAGGAACAAGCTCCAGTTTCGGCTCAGAGGAAACGTCTGGATATCAGCAAAACTATAAACTCTTTAACCTGACTTCCTATTGGACGACGGCACTTCCTGACATCCACATGTTAGCAGCCTGCAGGCTTTCTGGGTTTTTCTTTCCAGAGAAGGTCACACAGAAACATTTCCACACGTGCAGCGATAAAACATCGTCTCCTGCCTCCACATGTTTATTCATGAACACAAATATGATTTCTGCTTGTCGCACCGATGAACACGTCTGCAGAGTCGAACAGTCACAAAATAATTTGAAGTTATATTTGAGTCCAGGACTAACGGTGATGCAGGAGCGCTACGTTGTTGCAGGTCGGTCATATAAAAGTTTACTCTGTGGAGACCATCACAAACTCTCTCACTGTTTACAGAGTTTATATTAGAACTTCTTTCTACACACAGTAGAAATGATCATGTGACTTTTCCACTGCCACACCCCCACCTGAGGACAATGATCGTCCCAGTCACCCTCATGTCTGTTTCAATCCAACACACCATCACTTCCTGCAGCGCCACCCACGTCCACAGCTCAGTCTCTGCCCCGAGCGTGACGGTGGAGGCTGCTGACCCGTCACCACGTCTCCCTCATCATTAAACCGTTTCACCGCTCGCATCACTGATCCCCGATCAGGACGCCGTCCTTCAGAGAAACCGTCGGAGTAAACGTGAGATGTTTGATTTGATCTATTCATCCATGCTCTCGTTCCCCCAACACACCAGCAAAGGTGCAACAGACACAACAGGTAACGAGGCATCAAGTAAAAACAGGTACAGACGTGTGAATTTGATTATTCCAGGAAACACCAGCAGCACATTTAAAATCCTGATCCTGTCTGATTCCCGGGGCGATCATTTGCATGAATTCCTGACAGTGAAGGCTGTGTTGGTTGTTACACATACAAACATGAAGATAAGAGGGAACCAGGCCAAGCAGGGCTTCATAGACAAGCACCAGCCAATGGGAACATCCGCCGACGTACGACGATGGCCCTGTAGGGAACAGCGAGGCATGTGATTTCCACAGCCAGTAATAAACCTGAAGCGTGGACAACATCCAGGTGTTTGGGTGCTGGTCAGGTGCATTCAATGAAGCGCTTAGAGTGAAATTTAAATAAGTCAATAAGTGATGATTTCTCTGGGCGTCAGAGGTTTGTGCTGTGAGAAACACAGAGACCTCCTCAGACTGACGATCCCTGAGTTTATCCTCAGAATCTAAACTTTCTGATTGATCAATATCAGGATTGATCACCTGCAGGGCTCACTGATCATCACAGGGATCAATAACACTCATCGAGCCCTCATCAGCAGCAGGTTTGTGACCTTTGACCCTTCCTCTGAGCCGCTCTGACAACTTTTAAACGTGGGCTGTTGTTCCCGCGCATGCGCAGCAGCAGCCTGTGTTTTCCTGTTTTCCCAGCTGGATGTCAGCAGTTCTCCCCGCGCTGTTCGCGCCGTGTCTGCGGCTCTTCCTCCCCCCTGCGTCCCCTACGTGTGCCCCCTCCCGTGTCCCCCTCCTCTCCTCGTGCCGCTCGCGGCACCTGTCTGCTGCTGACACCTGCCGTGTCTCAGGTGTGTCCGAGCCGCGCCGCTCCGCTGCTCCCACGCGGTTCGGTTCGGTTAGCGCGCTGCTCTGAGCAGGTCACTGCAGATAGGTGTGCGTGCAGGCGAGGGTCTTACCTGAGCAGCCATGGTGATGTCACAGGAGTAGGTTCGATCCCAGTTCTGATCAAAGTTTCATGCCGTCAGCTCGCGGACAGACCTGAGCCCCGCTGCGTCAAGGTAGAGAGCGCAGGGATGGCACTTCCGCTCTGGCGTTCCACAATAAAAGCACCGCAGTGGCGCTAAGGCAAACAAACCTATAAAACGACACCGGAAGTGACGTCTAAAGAAGCTGTGAACACAAACGAGTTGTATTCATATCATAAAATACACGAATGCGTTTAATAAATCACACAGATCCTCTTAGTTTTAGTTTTATTTTATTTTGAAAGTCCGCTTCCGGTATTTTATTTTGGTGCCCCGAAACCTTGACCACATATCACGTCATACACGGAAGGGCTATTCCACTGGGCGTCTCCTGAAAACTCTCCAGTTACACGCTGTAAAAATACTGCAGTTGAAAATACTAATAAAACATATTAAAATGATACAAAATACAAGCTAAAATATTACAAAATACAAGCTAAAATATTACAAAATACAAGCTAAAATAATTACAAAATACACGCTAAAATATTACAAAATACTTGTTAAAATGCTACTATTAAATGCATTAAAATACTACAAAATACACGCTAAAATACTATTGAAACACATTCAAATACTACAAAATGCATGCTAAAATACTACAGCATAATATGAAATCAATAAAATACTGCTGTAAAATGCATATCTCTGGGCCAAAGGTCACGGCACACCTGAGGCCCGTGTCAGGTGACCTGTGGCCGAGTCGAGGCAGTCCTAGGTCACACCGCTGCTGCCTGGACTCAAGCCTGAAGAATGATGTCAGCTGTTTCCTGTTTTATTTTGGCCGTCAGCCCTCCACTTCCTGCCCAGCACGTGTCTGCAGGTTGATTGCCCCGCCCTAGCGTGACTCACCTGTGCTCACCTGTTCTTCCCTCATTAGAGTCGGATAATCTGTTTTTCTAGTTTTTCTGTTTTTCTGTGTATTCATGCTTTCTCACCTCCCACTCTGATTATCACCTGTTTGATCTGTTCACCTGTTTGTGAGTGACATCACCTGGTGGGTTTATTCACCTGGGTCACAGGTGCTCTCGGCCTTTCTTCCCTGTGTTTTGACTAGAGTTTAAAACTCTCAGGTATCAAGTAATGTGTTATTAATGAGATGTGTGGCAGCCACACCACTCATACTCCGCTCCTACCCATGATGCAGTGCATCTGCTATCTTATTACACCACAGAAAAAACAATCCTGTGTCCACAGGCTCTGAACGAAAGTGCACAGAAACACCCGTGAAACTGACATTTTAGAAAGTATTACACGGGAACTACACATGTATTACATGTACACATATGATTGAAGGATAAACACTTTAAACCACAGGTATGAACCAGTGTGCATAACTGCCACTACACAGAAACACCTCTTTGTGTGCCTTAGATCACAGCAAGAGTGCCGGTTTCTTTGAGCAGGTCAGTGAACTCACCACACACTGTGACAGCTGACTGTGGCTCACTGCAGGAACTCGTGTGGCGTTCAAGTTTTTCCTGATCAAACTGTGTGTGTCAGTCTGACTTATAATGAGCTGTATGAGGGGAGCTCAGCTGGGGGGGGGGGCTGGGTGGGCTTGAACCCCCCCGGAGGTTGGAGTAAACGCTGCTGAAATCTTAAAGTTTGTGTGTTTTCTTGAGGACAAAGACATGTGTGGTTGATTCAAAGACAGTTTCTTTGCTCTGGTCGATAAACATTCATCCTCTCTCGCCCAGCATTAAAGCATGTTGTCACCAGCTTATTACACCTCCACCTTGCTCACCCTGCTGACGGCGAAGCTTCATGTGAGCCTCAGACTGGACAGACGTCAGAGACTCTGAATCTGATCTGTCCTCAGAGCTGCCACAGGAGGCGAAAAGGTTTATGTTCAATCATGTGACCTGGGCTCAAGTTTTTATTCTTTCACATGTTCAGTTTTCAGTAGAAGGACTGCAGAGAGAAGAGCTGAGTGCAGGAGGCGGAGCATCTGAAGACAGGTGAGCCTTATTGGCTGGTTACAGAATTCAGGATCCCAAAGTCGAGCAGGTGAGCTCATGAATCCAAACCGAGCTGCAGGGAACACGAACAGGTGTGTTTCTGCAGAAAGCACTGAGCAGGTGAAGGCAGGTACACGCAGGTGAGGACGCTGTAGTGCTGTAGTAGAACTACAATCAGGAACTACAGAAAACCAACCTTCACACTAAAACAGGAAATTACCAAAAGACTAAACACACAGAGACACACCAACACTGATGTAGGGCGGCTGGAACAGAGACACGAGAAGTAACCTGCAAACACGAAGCAGTGCTTTGAGGATGTCCACGAACCAAACAAGTGACCATGGAAACAGGTAAATAAAGAGCAGCAGAGCAGGAAGATGAAAGTGAGACAGCCTCATGGTTAACCCAGCATGGTGATGAATCCAGAGTCCTGCAGATGTTTAAACCTCACAGCTGGAGCTCAGAATGACGCTGGTTTCAGGAAGTGTTCCCGGGCACATTTAGTGATGTCAGCAGCGCAGTCATGCTGATGAGGGATGCAGTTTGGTCCACGGGCGTCCAGTAAAGGAGTTGGGCCTCGTCCCACACAGAGATGTCTCTGGTATGACCCACTGCAGACCATGGAAAGTCTTTGTGTTGTTTTTTAAGTACTCCAGTCTTTTCATGCCTCTGCCATCTTTACCTCTGAGAAACTCTGCCTCTCTATGACGTCCCTCTGATATCCAATCATATTACAGACCTGATATCAGTTAACTTATTACCAGCTGGACGTTCTCCCAGGTGAACCTTTTTAAACCTTCTTGCTTTTTCAGACATTTTTTCCTTGTGCCAACTTTATTGGGACCTGCAGCAGGCATCAAATTGGAAATTTCTCAGTTTAAACATTTGTTATTTCTGTTCTGTTGTGAATAAAATCTTGCTTCATGTGACTGAAAGTCTTTAAATCTTTCAAATTGAAAGAACTTTTCTGGATTTCTGGTTGTAACAGTCTTGGAGGAACTGTGACCATCGTTTTCTCTGGGTTAAAAAATGATTAGATTATGAATGCTCAGACACTGTGATCAGTCAGCTGCATTGCTAATCGTGGACTAACAGTGATATCACATGATTCCTGCAGTAGAAGAAATAGATAGATGGAGAAGTCAGACCTGAGTCAGCCACCAGGGGGCGCTGCTGTCCAACTCTACACTATCATCATCAGGAGCTTTTACAGAAACACAAACATCAGAGACTGCAGACTGCTCTGAAAGCAGCAAAGGGCCTTTAATCATTCAAATGTATTCACACAATCAGAGATAACATTATTCTGACTTCATTTTGAAAGGCTGGGAAAGACAGGAGCAGAAACCTTTATTTACGCACACAGAGATGAGTGAGAGCAGCTTTCAGGGCTCAGCGTTAGCTTTGACTTTACAGAAGGTTTCCTGTCATGCTTTGTGCTTCTGCTGGGAATTCACTGCAAACAGCAGCAGAACAAACGTCACACAAATCATCACTTAAGAGTTTTAGTTTCATTTAAGTAGCTGCTTCGAGGAAGGCCTTCAGGCTTCTACACAGAGTTAAACCTCGGTCACATCTCAGCTCAGACACAGTGTTCACAATCAGAGAGACTTCCACTTCTTATCCAAAACTGAACCTAAACAGGGAGCTGCTCACAGTTTCTTTTATTTTGAAAATCTGACTGAGAATTGCACTAAGAGCTGTGCTGAAACTGTAGTGTGTAAGTGTGAAGTACACGTGTAGGTTAAAATGAATAAAATCACTCTCCCTCAGCGCAGGGCTCGGTCAGTCTTCAGATGTTTGTGATGCGTCTTTGCTGAGATGTGACTGATCAGGAACCTTTCAGCGATCGATCAGGCTCAATATTCATGTTTGATCAGCAGCTGGAACGCTGCAGGATTCATGTTTAAACATTTATGGGACCTTCGTGATCGATCAAAGGTCTGAATGTTGGATCTTTAAAGCTGAAACTAAATGATTAATTATCAATAATGTAACAGAGTGAGGAGGACTGGCTGATTGATCAGTGAGCATCAGTACTGCGATCGATGAGAAGCTGGTGTGGTTAAAGAGGACTCGGGGGGGCGCTGCAGAGCCGCTCGGGTGGCCCTTTAGTGGATGCACCACCACATTACAGCCAGCGAGGCCAGCACACCAATCACAGAGCTCATCGCAGAGGAGGGGGCGGAGTTACACAGGTCGGAGTTGCAGCACTTGAAGGTAAAACTGGACACCTGGAAGTGATTGATGATGTCACAAATCAGTGATCAGACAAACTACACACAGCAGCAGGAGCAGATTCATAATCAATACACTGATTCCTATTTGTTAGGGTATCGATCACGTTGGAGTCCGGACCCCAGGAACCTTCAGGAACCTTCAAGAACCTTTAAGAACCACAGGAACCTTCAAGAACCTTTAAGGTGGTTCTGAAGGAGGGTGCTGCATGTGACCGAGGAGAAGAGTTTACAACAGCACTGCAGTTAGGTGATGTTATTAATTCAGAGAAATCTCAAAGAACTGAGTTCAGATTTTTTTTTAAATTTTGGATCTTGGATTGTTTGTTCAGCCACAGCTCTCTGAAGTTTACAGGTTTGTGAGGAGGACTCATGAAGCATAGACTGCTTATTGAAAACATCTGTGCAGGTTTTCCATGGTGGTCTTAATCGAAGTGAAAAAAACTGATACGAGGTAAAATATCTTCATGAAACGACTGTTGAGCTGCAACTTGATTTGATTTGATTTTTTGAGGTTTTAGTTTTTTTGCAGTGAAGTACATCATCTGCATTTGGAGCTTTCTTTAAACTATCAGCAGCCTCACTTTAGTGTAAACTACAGACTGTGTGTCTCAGTCAGGTCCATGGATGCACAGAGTTAGCTAAACCCTCTCATGTGTTGGTCCGGACACGGGATGTCAACCTCATTTTACACTGTGGGCCGGACATGTCGATCTTAGGTGGGCCGGATCTATGAAACTCCTCTTTATTTCAGAATAAAAGCTACACATTTAATGCCTGACATATATAAACATGAGAAAAAAACTTTAATTTCAACAGCATGTTTGCATGATGAAGGAAAAAAAATGCTGCTGGAGTTAAAGAAGTGTCCGTATAACTGTTTGAGCTCACACTGTAAAAAATAAATGTGTGAAATCACAGAAAAGACATTCCTGTAATTATCAGACAGACTGTTTCTGTTAATTCACAGAAAATGTTTTTTAACTGTGGAACCATGTAAAAAAAACAAAAAAAAAAAACATTTCTATAGTTAATAAAGAAAAAACTGAACTTTTCTATTATTTTCAGGTCTCTATCAGTAACAATAAACCTATATAATGCATGTTTTTTTCATGCCGAAAGGCTGGACTGCTGCATGATGAAGAGGACCACGTGCACTCAAGTGAGAGCAACAATGAAGAGACTGAAGTGAGTGACTAGATCCTGAGGCTGTTCAATTCGGACACTGAAGAAGAGGACTTTGATGGTTTTAGTGCGCAGGAGGAAGATGAACAAGGCGATTAATGACTTTTCCTGGTAGGCTGCAGTATATATACGGTATATGTTTTGTTAAGAGATATTTGAATGTTGTACGTGCACTGTTCAGTAAAAAAGCAAAAGCAACATAATTTGTGTGTTACCGATACGTACGTATACTTAAAGGTAGCCGTGTTACAGGCGCTGTTCGAAAAAAAAAATGCATTTCCAATATGTATTTGTTTATGTTACCATAACGTTTATGTTACCATGTTTATGTTACCATATGGATTAAATTAAAAGTTAAAAATCCTCACGTGTAATATCTTTCTTTGTAAGTTTCTCATATTACAATGTGAAAAACATGCGGCTTAAAATCCGGTGCGGCCTGTACACGTACAAAATTGATTTTCTTTCTAAAATTAGAGCATGCGGCTTTTAATCAGGTGCGCTCTGTAGTCCGGAATTTACGGTACTTTATTGATCCCACAAGGGTTACCTGGCCCTCCAGATGACTTCAGCAGCCACTGTGGTCCATGACACTGACTGGTGTATAATGTCAAACAGTACTGGTGTCAGTGGATGCTCTAATGGCACAAAGAGGAGCTTCATCACATCAGCAGCAGAACAGAGTGGCTCAGTCTGCGGGGGCCTCAGCACTGATGCTAGCTCACATTCAGAGTGTTACCATCAGAATAATGACTGCAGTTCATTAAAACCCACGGGGTTATTCTATTCAATTCAAATTCAATTCAAATACTTTATTGTCCCACAAGTGGAAATTAGTTTAGCAGCAAGGCAACAATAAGAGTGAACAAAACAATAATAATAACAATAATAGTAATAAAAAGCCACAAGACAGTTATTTGCCATTAAGGAGACGGTTTGCAGTAGGGATAAAAGAAAATTGGAGTCTTTTGGTCTTCCTCACAGGTACTCTAAAATGACGGCCAGAGGGCAACAAGTCAAACTCACTGTGAAGTGGATGGTTCAAACAATTAACAACAGAATGAGCCTTCCTCAGCACATGTTTGTTATAAATGGTTATTAATAACCATGGCTTTCTGAAGCTACATGAGCTCCTCTGTAACAGTCAAAGCTGGTTATGAATACAGAGAGCTGTTTAAACTGTTAGCTCATTGTCTGTGGATAAAGACTTAAGTGCTGTTTCTCGCTATAATAAAGAATAAAATTGTTTTGCTGTGGTGTAGCAGAAACATAAAATGTGGCTAAAAAGAGCAGAGGTTTATGGCTCAGACTCAATGAAGCCGTTAGATCAGCATAATGGATGGTTCACTCCAGTAATAATAATCTAACAGTGGTGTAAAGCTGTCCACTTCCACCCTAACCCTAACATAGTTCCACTGAGGGTCAGGGGATAAAGGTCAGAGGTACCTGGGGGAACATTTGTGCCAGTCGGCCGTACTCACAGTCCGAGTACTTCATACACTGACGATACGTCATCCCACCTGCAGGATAGAAACATTAGAAACATTAGAAACATTGAGTAGAACCTCGGAGGTAAGAGCTGTTGGGCCATTCCGGATCCAGCTGGAGGATCAGACGGGGAGCGTCCGGACTTACAGAGGTCAGGAACAGTTCTACAGGTGAACAGGTAAAAACAGGTGTGACCGTACCTCTCTCCCTGAGCGTGAGGCAAGCGTCGTCATAGCTACACTCTCGCTCTTTGGTGCAGCTGGCTGTGTAGTCCTTACAGCTGTAACAGCGGATGGCTGATCCTGAAACACACCACGCATCTGGGTTAAAACATGCCTGCTCAGGGCAGGGCCTCTGAAGGCTATCGGAGTGGGAACAATGATCGGATACATCCAAGAAAAAGACTTCCTGCCTTCTAAAGAGGAATCAGAACCAAGACTTTCAGCCCACACTAGTTCTTCATCCGGTACTGAGGGTCCGGGTCATCAGGGTTGTCAAATAATTACAGTCCGAACAGTTTCAAATATTTGGAAGGTAGAACATGCATGTTCCTCTGAAGTCTGATATAAGTCCTGGTCACTGAGGATGGAAACTGTTCAATAACCAGGAATCTTAAACACAGTCGGACTTTCAGCTCTGCAGACACTCCAAACACTCTGAGTCGGGTAATAACAGGTCATCACTGACAGAGGCTAATTATTCCCATAGAGCCACCACATGTCACGGTACAGACTTCCTGTTAATGAAATGCTAACTGTAGAATCTACATGCACCTACAGCCTCCTCACACCTGACAGGAACATCTGTGCTCACATCTGCAGTTTTATCCCATCGATTACCTGAACCCGTTAACCAGACTCAGACCGATTCACCATCCACCAAATGACTCTGACAGTCTCAGAACTCAGGCTTCACGTCAGACCCCAGTTTACTCAGAACAATGAGACCCTGGATATGCATCGATATCACGACTTTCCTCCCCTCAACTTAACCAAGTAGTTTCTGTTACCCACAGTCAGAGAGCATAGCCGTAGTTTAAAACCAACAAGAGTGTACGAATGATTGTTTCCACCTGGGACTCGAACTTGAAGCCTGGAAAAAGAAGACGTAAAAACTGCACATCATCTCTTCTTAAGCTTCATGAACAAAAAGCCACATTTCTTCTAAAGCTCTTCTTTTTAGCCCACAGTATCCATATAAATGTGCAAAATCATATTTCTTTATTACCATTTTCATTCGTTATGATTTAAACCAACAGTTAGCAGCCACACCCATCACACATCCCACACTCAGTGAATGCTTCCTATTCAGCACTTCCAGTATCATTCAGATACCCAGGGACTGTTGAGCTTTTGTATTCAGTTTCATTTACACAGCAGCAAATCACAACAACAGTTTCCTCAAGGCTCTTTCTGTTTTACAGTAAAGACCCTACGTTTATAATGTTTACAGTATCAGACATGTGAGTGAATCAAACATACCCAGTCCAATCAGAGTGGAGCAGATCACCAGACAGATCCCCAGGGAGCGCTTCATTTTCATCTCTGCAAAGCTCACAAACTCATCTGTTAGAATAACAGAGCAGGTCCACAACTCACCCAGCAGCACCACTGATGATGATGATGATGATCAGGAGGAGTGATGACTGATTTGCTGAGGCTGAGTGCAGCTCAGAGGCCACACCCACTGGGTGGAGCCTGTGCCATCATCTTATAGACAAGCACATGCATTATTTCCATGGAAACATGCAGTCTGAGGCAATCTGAGGCAATGTTTAAAACTGATTATCTGAAAAACTATCAAAGATAAAAGCCTGAAGCTTTCACTGCTGTTTCTCATCATTAGAATAAATCAGGATCTGTGATTTGGGACATCTTGATGCATGCTCGATCATCCAGGTAAGTAAATCCCAAAATTTTGAATCTGTTCATCCGGATGTAGCTTTTTCAGTTGGAGAAACCATCATCATCATCATCATCAGGTATCGTCTTCAGTCTGAGCTGACTGCAGGTTTCCCCAATCTTATAAACAGTACATTTGCATAGTGATTGAAACTAGCACCACTGAAGGAACAATGGGCTGTGAGGTCAGTTCCTTGATCATTAATATGCAAATTCTCATGACCATTGATCAACAACCACTGATCAAAGGGCTTTGATCAGTGGTTGTTGACAATTGTTGACAATACAGATTCTGACTGATTCTGATGAAAACTTCATGATGATATTTCTAAGGTGTTTTAGATATTCATGTGCAAACATTGCCATTTGGAAACTGTGGTGGGGCGTGATCTGTTGTGCCGTGCGGACGCACCTGTACAGCATCCTCAATCATGCCTGCCGTGTTAAACACGGGGAATCAGAGAGAGTTGTGAGTTGTGGCTTGGTGTATGCGCGGCTGACAGTCTATGAGCTGCTGCCGCATTCAATGAAATGGCTCAAAAACTTGACCTGTGGACTCGCCGTGTCTCATTCATGCCACACTGGTGCCGAAACCCAGGACGCGGCACGGTGGGTCCACGCCAGGAAAGGGAGGAGCTGGCCCAGATGGTGGCCGAAATGGCGGCCACCCAGCGGGAGCAGGCAGTGGAGGCGCGCCGCCAGCGGGAAGAACTGCGCGACCAGACCGAGCGTCACCTGGAGAGAATGGCGAATCTGGTGATGCTGCTCCAGGCTTGGTCAACACCGCCGCCGACACCCCCACCGGTGTATCCTGATGGTGAGGAAGCGGTGGAGGAGCCGGATGGGGCACCTCGGCAGGTGGTGCCCCCGTGGTAGATAAGACGCACGGGGTTCCGCACCTCCCACCGGAGGGGGAACAGCCGTTTGAGGGGCCGCTCCAACCAGAGGCGGCGGACGAGGCGCGCGAGGGTCTGCGCTGGCTGGAGGAAGAGGTGCCGCTGCGCAAAGGACTGCTTCAGTCGGGAGCGGTGCAGAAGCCGCTCCAGCCAGTGCTGGACGAGGTGCGAAAGGGTTCGTGCAAAGGGCTGAAATCAGTGGATTAGACCTTATGAGTATTTTACAGCCTGTCTGAGAGCTCAGAGCTGGATGTGGAGTCTCTACAAAAGCAGCTGGATGGTGTAGTGGTAAGAGTACACACCTTTAGAGCAGGAGTTGCAAGTTTGATTCCCACCTGGTATCCAGGAAGGGTCCTTGCTAGACACCCCATGCTAAAACCAAGCCCTGGAATGGCGCAGCTATGTCTGCAGCCTATCCGCAGATCAGATACAAACATTTTACTAAATGTTGTCCTGTGTATGTGACAAATAAAATTTGAATTTACAGCGTTGCAGCATCTTAAACTGGCCTTAAAGGTCATGTTTCTTTTACCAATCAAGACCACAGTCTGAGAGTAGATGTTACAGATCAAATACCAGGTAAGAGTAACTTTCATGTTTTATTTTTAACCTGACTTCGTTCTAACTGTTCTCAGTTTGAGCTTTATTCAGTTCTACAGCTGCCCCCCCCGAGGGGTTTGACTCTGATGGACCCCCATCCCCGACCCCCGTCACTGATCTGGGTCATGTGGGATGAACATGGTGCTGCTGGATGTCAGTCAGAAGTTTCTATGGTTACACTGAGAGCAGAAAGTACAGAGAAACCGACCCATCATCAGTGTTTGAATACTGCAGAAACTGTGCGTTTTTTTTTAATGGTTCCTTTTCCTTCATCAGCTCATCAAATCTAATAAACTGAAAACATTATGAAAGAAATCAGGTTCCCAGATTTTCAGGATCAACTCTGGTGATGCCTTTGTCTGCTCCTCAGCCTCAGCTTCACACTCTAGACTCTCAGTAGGAGTTAAATAAGAACGTCGCCGCAAAGCCCTCGAGGCTGATGTGATGGTGGCGTTCGATGACAGTCGTTTAACTCAGAGTGGCAGAAGAAGAAAAGCTCCAGTGTTGGTCCTGGAACACTCCAGAAACAAACAACAAGCTTCATTTGAAAGATAAACAAAGAGCAGAGGAGGTCAGCGAGCAGCAGAGACAGAGAACAACAGCGAGTTCACAGCCCGGCCACAGCGTCTGCTTTGTTCTCCAGCGTCAGGCCATCAGCCCCTCATTTAACATTCATGTCAATCAGCTGCTCCACCCGCAGAGCAAACACGCTGCTGGACGGGTCCACCAAACCCCCAGGCTGTGCGTCCTTCATACAGGTTCAACAGAGACATGTGCCATACACTAATACAGCCAGATATATCCCATGATCCTTTGGGTTTTAGACCAGGTGCAGAGCTTTATTAACACACATTCAAAAAGAACATCACAAAAATGCAGAGTAATTGATTTCCAGGATTTTAGGGTTCTTGTTTTGTTCTGTGAAGCCAACACTCTGTCATGTTTTCACATTTCCTCTTCAGTCAACCCGTTAGTCTAAGTTTGCTCTTCATCATCATCTTCATCTAACTCTGATGTAACCGTCCTCACTGTATCTCTGACTCTACTTTTTTATATGGATTTCATCACCTCTGTATTTATTCTCCTGTTTACTGCTCACTTCATCTCAACATTATTAATCCTGATAAATTGTGTTGGCGCCCTCTGGTGGTCACAGTGTGCAGCAGCATCCTACTGCAGTCAGCTGATTCTGAAGTCTGAACCAGTCAAGTCAGAGGAAGACTGAAGCAAACTGTTCCTTTGATGATGAAAACAGTGGAGTTAGGTGCTGTGTGAAGGACTTTTCACCATGTTGGATGGATTGACGTTTGACCTCCTTAAAGGAGGATTTTTGAGGATTTTTTCCCCTTAATAATAAACACCATTTTGTGTTTACTTGTGTTATCTTTGTCTAATATTTAAATTTGTTTGACGATCTGAAACCTTGAAGTGTGACAAACAATAAAATAGGAAGTCAGGAAGGGGATGAACACATTTTCACACTACTGTAAGTCAACGGATGAAACAACAGCCACTCTGTGATACACAGAGAAATACGTTTGGTGTCTCTGGAGACTTCGCACTTTCTCCAGGTTAATCTGATTTGATTATTGAGAGACAAGCTTGCAGCTTTTATTACTCCATAAAAAAGTGAAATAAAAAGAAAAAAAATCAATGTAATGAACACTATAGTATTTTATATGACAGAACAGAACACCTTTGCACTAAACATTCATTGAAATGGTTAGATATGGAGTTACTAATAAAGCAATCTATGCTTATTGGAACTGTTTGGTTTCTGAATAACTAAACAGACCCAGGAACATCATTGGTGTACCTGAGCAGGGTTAAAGACTGATTCTGAGCTCATCTTCTTAGTGACTGCTGTGTTTTCCAGTTCAACGAAAGCACAAGAAATCTCTGGTTGAGCCGGTACAACTAAACCAAACTTATCATCAGAATTCACAAACAGAAAACAAAGACATCAGAAATGCAACACACTATCGTGTTTTTGGCAGAATTAACGGTCTCCGGAGAAGCTAGCTTGGGCTGATCTGACTGGTGTTAGTCCTGCTCTCCCTTTTAGTTCCTGGATGTTTTATTTTGATAGTTTCTTGTCCCTTGTGAATGAGTGATGTGAATATTAAACATTTTAAAGTAAACATTGCACTCAAATAATAAAATTATAAATGAACATAAAAAAAAACATGGAAAGCAAATTATTGTGCAACAGTTGCAGAACAAAGAGGGAATAATGCAAATGCACACTTGCAATTTAAAACAACATAAAAACATGTATTTATTAAAACAAAAGAGAAATTTGGTGTAACTGTCACAAAGAAAGAGAAATGTTTCTCCTAAATTCAGGCAGCAGACAGGTTTATATATTTAAGGTTTATAAACTTTATTCTGTATATCGAGTATAAAATGTGGCCATGTGCATGTGTTTGATTATTTATTAGACCTATATCTGAAGAAGCTATGTGTTTCTATTTCTCCTTATCATTTTAGGACTTCATGATTGATGTAGTTAATGACATCAGATATATTAGTCTATTTACATCTGTTAGCTAGCTAACACTGCATAAACAGTGTGACTGCAAAGCAACAATAACTGTGAACCAATGAAGCTGAAAACAGACAAACTGATGATCAAATCAAATCAAATCACCTTTATTGTCACATCACATGTCAGGTACACTGGTACAGCACATGCGAGTGAAATTCTTGTGTGCAAGCTTCACAAGCAACAGAGGTGTGCAAAATACAATAACATAAGAACAAAGCAAAATATAAAAATGGGTAATCTGAGGATTATAACAATAAATATATGTACAAATATAAGAGTGTATGCGCATTACTGAATATGTATACTAAATATGCTTATCTACGTGTGTGTGTGTGTATACATATATATAAAATTAAATAAAAATAAAAATAAAATATACAGAGGTCGGCAGTTGGAAATGTGCAAAACAAGTGGCATTTATGTACAGTCTGGAGTGCATAATGTTGAAGTTCCTGTAAGTGAAGGTGAGGTGTCTATGAAGTGTTCAGCAGTCTGATGGCCTGATGGAAAAAGCTGTCTCTCAGTCTGCTGGTTCGGGACCGGATACTGCAGAACCTCCTTCCTGATGGAAGTAGTCTGAACAGTTTATGGCTGGGGTGACTGGAGTCCTTGATGATCCTCCCCGCTTTCCTCAGGCACCGCTTCCTGTAGATGTCCTGGAGGGAGGGAAGCTCACCTCCAATTATCCGTTCAGAACACCGCACCACTCTCTGGAGAGCTTTGCGGTTGT
>VUQG01015062.1:2920-15840 GCA_015106755.1 Etia nguti
CTTTTTTTTTTTTATTTTTTTTTTTTTTTTTAAATGACACTTCTGTTCGATTCCTATGATAGTTTTTTATCAATTACTATCCCTAAGGATTTGTATACATTTACAAATTCAGTACAGTCACCACTTACCACTACCTGTTTTTGTGTCTGCCTGATGGCACTAAAATTAAATAAAAATCTTTTGTTTTCTTGGTGTTTAACTCAAGTAAAGCATCAAACTCATCCAGATATGATCACTGTGTCATCAACAAAAAAGATAACACTATAATAGCTGTCTAATATACTTTATTTTGGAATGTTACTAGTTCAGATGACAAGCCCAATGCATTCTAAATCCTTAAATAAATCTCTTTCATCTCAAGCCACCCAAGAGAACCAGGCATAATGCTGCATTGAAGGGGATGTCCAGCCCCAGTGGCGGCTCTGTTCCCACCCCTCCAGGTCCTTCCCCGCAATCCATCTCCCAGGGGACATCCATGCAGCTCTCTGCTAGATCTGTTAGGAGCATGAACGAGGAGAGCCAAATTATCAGCGCAAAGGATATCTATGATGCTGTCTGCTCTGGAAAGAGTGCCATGGTGGTGAGCAAACCCCAAGCAGAGTAGTGTGGAAGGAAGGGGGAAGGTAGCTTAGAGATAAACACATGAAGGGAGGGGGTGCTGAATGAGGCATGCGTAATTATAAGAGAAACAAGCTGACAATGAGGGGTTATCATGTGCTGTCAGTGGCTGACTGATGTGATCCTACAGAAGTGACTCTGATACATTAAGAGAGACGGGTGTTCTCACTGGACCATGTAGTCAATGATTGACAGCACTCGTCCATCCCAAGTATTGTTCTTGCTATAGCTGCTTTTGGGTAAAGACTACAAAAGAAAGGCCGGATAACAAAAGAAATATAGTAATAAATAGTCTGTCACTACAGTGTAGAGCTGCAAGACAATACAGATGGGGACTCTGTGGGAGGCTCATTATGCACATTCAGAAATTCTGGCAAATGGCAGTTCAAGAAATCTGTTTTGAAAAGGTTTCACAGTTCTCAGCTAAATTTGACTGCTTTACAATAGGTTACACTTCCAGTATCAAGAGAATTGCTTCTCTGAAGGGGTGTCTGCTATACAGAATTGTTGGTAAAAACTCAAATTTAATAGATTTAACCAGAAAATAAAAAGCTCCCGCCTTATAGTGCAGAGCATATAAAAAGCCAGTGTTTAAGCTGAAATCAATAATGTTGTTTGACTGATATATTCTTAACGTGTGTATCTGCTCTTTGTTCTGAATGTAGCATTTTCACTGACTGCTTTCTCCCTGTCAATCTTAAGACGGTGGTAGACGAGTGGCTGGACAGCTATAAGCATAGCCGAGAGGCGGGACTGCTGGTGCTCATCAACTTCATTGTTCAGTCCTGCGGATGCAAAGGTCAGAGGTTAAAAGGCAGGCAAGAAGATGGGTAGTAGGGGTGGGGGTGAAACTTTTAGAGAATGAAATTTTGACTCAGTCATCAATAGCTTTTCTGCTAGTAACCAAATGATGCATGTGTTGAGACAAGAAAACTGATATTTTGTAAGAGTGGAATGAAAATGAGAGGAAATTGTGTAGATGAAATTATTAATAGGTGAAGTATTCTAAGTATTGTAATATTAGGTTAATAGGTTAGATTAATGTTAGGTTAAATCTGGAAAATTGCTGTATCCTTAATTTTTTTTCATGTCCAGGTGTTGTTACCAGAAAGATGTTTGACAGCATGCAAAATGCTGAGATCATCAGCACCCTAACCAAAGAGTTCAATGAGGTGAGGAAAAGGGGGAGAAAACAGTTCAGCTAAAGTTTGGTTAAAATGTATTTAAAATTTAAAGCTTGTTCCTACAGGAATGAAAGCTTGAATCTAGTTTATAGTCTTTCTCTGTCCTCTCCCTACAAATAATCCTTCTGGAATTAGTTCAGAAACTTTAATAGCCTTCATGTCTCAAGAGATTGTGATCTGAAGGTCGGAGCACAGCATGATGGAAAAGTCTCATTAAAATTTAATGCTGATAAATGGACACATTAATGAGTTAATCACTTTGGTTTTCCACTGATGTAATTGTCATTAGCAGAACAAACCAGAAGTTTGTGCTTCAGATAACTACATGAAGCATAGCATGGGAAGCTTAAAGCTCTTTGTCTCTCTGCTTCCCCCCCTTTTCTTCCAGGATTCAGTGAACTACCCTCTGTGCACTCCAGGGCCCCAGCTGAAGCGTTTCAAAGCAGGCCTGTGTGAGTTTGCTAGGGTTCTTGTGCGCTCCTGTCGGAATAGCCTTGTTTATGATGAATACCTCTTCCCTTCCCTGCTGGCTCTGCTCACCGGCCTCTCAGACTCCCAGGTCCGAGCCTTCAGACACACCAGTACTCTGCTTGGTGAGCGATCTGATACATGTGTATAAAAAAAGAAAGGCATACAAACACTTATAACAGCATGGTTTTTAAACAGAACTCTTGCCATGATTGGAGAGAGGTAGTTCAGTTCAATTTACTTTTGTACTTGATACATGGAGTGCCTTTAATCTGCTAATGCAGTGTGTTAGTTAGTAGGTTTGTCTTGGGGGAAAAATGAGGGTTACACTGTGAAGAAATAAATAAATATATACATTAAAAAAATCACAGACATGAATATCAAGTTTTTAGTTGAACACTCCCACCTCTCTTATTCTTACTGGTTTATTTTCACATGACAAAATAAAGCTTACCAGCATATAAAAAATTAGGTTAGTCTGGGTAGGTTTGATTTTTGGTAAGAATGTACTTGCGCTTTTGTACTTGTCAATAAAAAGTACATACACCTGCTGCAATAATATGTTGTTTGAGAAGTACTTTATAGACTTTTCTATCTCCATGTTTTCCTCTGTTAGCCATAAAGTTGATGACGGGGTTGGTGGAAGTAGCTGTAATAGTTTCTGTTCAGCTGCAGACCACCCAGCAGCAATACGACACGGAAAACAGCAAGAGGGCGCACGACAGAGCCTCTGACAGACTGGAGAAACTGCAGGCCACCGTTAGGGAGGTGACACATGTAGACACACAAAGAAAAACAAAAGTTTAGAGACACAGCCACTTTTTCATTAACACATAGGTCACGACATTAAAGCTGTGACATCTGCTTTAGGAAAAAAGGAATGGAAGAACATTTGTTGCAAATATCCCTTAACATAGTTTAGTTATTGGCACCACTATACCAACATTTTCTTCTCTTGTTGGGCACAGGTTGTTTAACGGCTGTCGTGTTTGAAATAGTTTGTATTTTCCTAACACACCCCATCCATCCATCCATCCATCCATCCATCCATCCATCCTCTTCCGCTTATCCAATTTAGGGTCTTGACAGCTAGAACCTATCCCAGCTGTCATACTAAACTAATAAATGAAATAGAGTTTTCAAAATAAAATAAATATGTGTGCATTACTTGAGCATGTCGTTCACAATGTATTATGTGCTTGCTGACGTTTCCTATCTTGCTCATGTTAATTCTGAGTTTTGCAAGTACAGGGACAACAGGAAGTGCATGCTCTGTGAAGAATAGTAAAATATGTAAAGTAGCATTTATACAGTGTTTTGTGTCCATGTTAATCTAATAATCATCAGAGTTATCACCTTTTGTTCTGTAAGGACTGGTCGTTACCATTTATTCTAGGAAATGCCCACTTCAGCAAAAGATGGTTACCACAGCAGATCAATATACCGACAGTGTTGGAGTCCTGGGTGACTCGTTTATTTTGTCTTTCTGTGCAGTATGTGTGTTTCTGAGTGGCTCTGTTTGATATTTGTGTGTTGTAGTTGCGAGAAAACAGAGAGGAGCTGTCCTCCATGATGAATGCCACTTTCCGTGGTGTGTTTGTGCATCGTTATCGGGACCAATTGTCTGAGATCCGGGCAGTGTGTATTGAAGAGTTGGGCCTTTGGTTGAAAATGGACCCTGAGGACTTCCTTAATGATGGATGTCTTAAATATCTGGGATGGACCATGCATGACAAGGTATACAAACATAGAGATGACAAAAAGCACTATTTGTCAGCAAATAGTTATAGCAAAGTCTAGGTATTTTCTTGTCCTTTTTGGCCATTCTATAAAAAAATATGTATTTTAAGCTTAATCTCAGTTTAAACAGTTGATTTTTTTTTCCTCTGGTGGAGGGCGGAATATTAAAAACCCTGACAACTTCCAGTAATGTCATCCCTTTATTCACATTAAACAGCATCATTTGTCACTGAGTGCAACCAGCAGTAGAGATGGAAGTAATTATGTATGAAATTTTTTTTCCTCAATGAGAACCTTTAATTTTGGTATTTATGCTCTTGTAGACTTCCTACATATGACACTATGGCAGAATATGTACAGACAAAGGAAGACTCACATTTTCACAAAGAGAAATTCCACTATGTACAGGCTTGAGCACAAGTCTGTATTCAGGTTATAGAAAGAGTGTTACCATACTTTGTGTTTTTTTTCCCCCCCTCAGCAAAGTCCAGTGCGTCTGCGGTGTGTGCGTGCCCTGCAGGGTCTGTACCAGGAGAAGGAATTCATTGGGCGCCTGGAGCTTTTCACCAGCAGATTTAAAGTGAGGAATCCCTCTGGATTGGACTCGGCCCATTTAATTCTTCTTGTTTCCCTCTTTTCTTTCTCCCCCTTGACTGTCTGCCTGTCTCAGCATCTGCTTTTAATCTATTGTTTCAGCTTTTTCTATTGTTTCTATTTTGTTGTCTGCCTATGTCTTCCCTCCCAGTATTTTGTGCCTCCTCCCTGTATTTTCTTCCCTTTTGAGGGATTTTTTTTTCCACCATTCCTGTTTGTTGTTATGGTTTCATCCTTTGTCTGGGCATATGTCTGGGTGCATTAATTGCTGCCAATTACTGATGGTTAATAAGCTCTTTTCAAACATATAAAAACCCTCCTAAGCCACATGTGCTGCAGCAGATAAATGGTATTTATGCCATGGCTTAGTGCCTAATGATGGGGCTCGTGTGTGTGCATGTATGTCTGTTGATGTGGGTACATTATGCATATCTACCAAATTTCTGTTGGCATGATTGAACAGTATTCTGTTTATGTGCCACTGCATATCTAAATGTCTGTGTGTTTAGGAGAGGATTCTCAGCATGGTGCTGGACAAGGACCCAGACGTGGCAGTGGAAGTGGTCAATCTGCTGCTGCTGATCCAACAGTAAAGGGCTTTTTCTCTCGTTCCCATGCTTTGTTCTCATTATCTGAGGAAAAGTTGGAGCTCAAATTATACCAAATATAGCACATTTTAATGCCGGAAGTGTATACTTTTGAGTTGCATCACAGAAAAGTCATATCCAATTCTGTGATTCAGTCTTGTTTTCACACATTTAACATTCGTTTAGAAGTCAGAATAAGAAACTTTAACACCCAGTTTCTTATTTTAAATATAAAGATGCTTACTCAACCAACATATGTGATGGTTCCACATAAATGCTGCAGTCTGCTTGGTCATGATTGCTGATGATTCATAGCATCAGTCGTGATCTAATGCTTGCCAACATCTCACACCTCTGACTGCAGTGAAATGAGATGGTTTTAGGGGAAATCAAAGAGTGATAATGAACTGAAACTGCTGGTTTTTGAAATGTTTTTCATCTTCTTTATCTAGCGTGTGTACTTCAGTTGATCAATACATGTTTGTGTGCATACTTGCAGGAGAACAGAGGAAGGACTGGATGAAGAGGAGTGTGGCCACATTTATCCCCTGGTTTACGCTTCACACCGAGGTCTGGCATCTGCAGCTGGTGTCTTCCTATACAACAAGTACGCTTGTGTGACCCCACTTGGTCACATAAATTTAAGGAAGTGTAAATGTTGCTGTTTGTTTATTTATTTATTTATTTATTTATTTATTGGTAGCACATTTCCCTTGGATTATCTTTTCCAAACATGTTCTATTTTTTTTATTTATTTACTAATTCATTATTGACCCTCAAAAATAAAGTGGAAATTCTATACAGACATGTACTTTCATTTATAATTGAGTTTTTACTGTTGACCTATCTCATTTGCATAATTTCACCTTTATTTTTGGTTAATATTATGTGAAATGTTCTTGTTTTTTTTATTTTATGTGTATATGTTAGGCTGAAAAGTGTGATTACCAGTCACAGCCAGGAGAATGACAAAGCCAAAAATGCAGCCTTTTTCCAAATCCTCATCTCCTTCTACATCCAGAGTGAGGTAGTATTTCTTTCTCTCTGTGCCCCCTCTCTTTCATTCTCCTCTGTTTGGAATTTCAGGCAATATGAAAGTACAAAAATACAGAGCAGAGCCAAGATGACGTTACTCAAGTTGATCAAACTTGTTAACCTTTCTGTGAACGCATCACCTTTCTGGCAAGAGTTCATCATAGATGGACAAATGGTGACCCTAAACATCTGTCTAACATCAGGGAAACTAGTCTTGACCAGCACAGATGCAGGAGGACATGCTTTAACTCTGACTGAATTTCAAATATAGAGACTGTATAATACTTCTTAACACAATGTAAACTTTTCTTATGAGAAAATTAATCCAACCCTATTCTGCTGCTAATCTTTGTGGGGGTCCTGGGGGCAGCAGTCTCAGTAGAGATGCCCAGAGCTTGCTGTCCCCAGCCACCTCCTCCAGCTCCTCTGGGGTGACACTGAGGCACTGAGACAGCCCAGAGATGTAATTGCTCCACCCTGCCCTGGGTCTTGTATGGGGCTTCCTCCCAGTGTAATGTCAAAAACACCACCCAGGAGGCATCCTTATCAGATATCCAGACCACCTCATGTGGCTCTTTTGATGTGGATCAGTAGTTTAGACACATGCTAAAACATCCATTCTCCTAACAGTTCCATGAGCATGGGGCGTATCTGGTGGACAGCCTTTGGCGTGTGGCAGGATCTGAGCTGAGAGACTGGGAGACAATGACCACTTTCCTGCTACAAGATGGTGGTGAGGAACAAGGTAAAACTGTAAACATGACAGGAGTATGAGCCTTAGCACGTAGCCATTTTTTCCTCAGCACCAGTGAAAATGGCAAGTTGGTCCTCTGCTCCTTTTTGTTCCTACTCTGTTTGTCTCAACTGTCTGTTTTTGTGTTGTCAGAACTGATGTATGAGGAGGAGGAGGGGGTGCTCATAGAGCTGATGATGTGCGCGATCCGACAGGCAGCACAGGCAGCCCCACCTGTTGGGAGAACTCAGGGCAAAAAGGTGGTGACACATTCAAATGCAAGAATAGTGTTGTGTGGCTTGTGTTTAATGGAACAGTGGAGGCTGTAAATGAAATATTTTGTGACACATTTTGCACATTTTCTTCACTAAAAAAATCTTGCCTTGATTGGTTGCTGGATATTCATGTGGGATTAGATCCTCAGTATGAAGGATAAGAAAATCCAGGAACAAGACAAGAGACGCATCACTACACACTTCATCCCTTTACTGCCACAGCTGCTTGCCAAGGTTCATTTAAGTACAAACATTCAGTTTTTTTTTTTTTTTTTGTTGCTTTAAATTTTTAAAGAAGAGTCTGTTTTTACTGACCTGCAGTACTCAGCGGATGCAAGGAACTTGAAACTGCTCCTCAAAGCTCCCTTGTACTTTGACCTGGAGATGTACAGCAGCGCTCAGTGGCTGGAAAAGGTAGGAGGACCAGAAATGTGTGTATTATCTTCAATATGTAATGAAATATATTTAGAAAGTATTTGTTGTTCTGTAGGTTTTTTTTTTTTTGTCTCTTTCAGTATCCAAGTTACAGTACACCCTCAATGTGAATTATATGCTAGCAATATAAAGAAATCAGAGAAATTAAGCTTAGTGGCATTAAAGAGAAAAAGAGCCCACCGATGCTCAAAGACATTTTTATTTCTGTTATTTTGGGGCTTCACTGTTATTTTATGATTTAACATCTTAATATTAATTTTTAAAAATATAATATTTCAATATTAGTGGAAAAATGAACTGAAGCCTGTCAGGTCTACAGTTAAACAGTGGCTGACTTTCAGGTCATGACAGCTGTGAGTTTTAAGCTTCCCTGCAGTTATAGATTTCCTCAGCCAGATGCTGAACCAGCGGTTCAGTTCAGTGTCCTTGAGTGGGAGGGCAAGCGATTTACCTTTAAATAATTACTATCCTAGGCGCTACATTCATATTCTACTTCTTCTTTTCAGCATTTGGACCTGCTGCTGTCCCAGGTATGTGGCATTGTGGAGAAGCACACAGAGGTCACCGTACTGGAGGCTTGCGCCCACCTGGCCAGCGCTCTCTGCTCCGACTGCTACACCTTCTCCTCCCGCGCGCAACTGGCATTCAGCCAGCTGTTTGATGTCCTTACCGAATGTTTCAGCACCTACATAAATGACCTGCTACAGGTTGGAGAGTGTGTCAGTGATGTTTGCATACCAGCAGATACATTTTATATTGTGCATGTGCATACTTCATACTTAAATGCAAGTTTTGTTGAAATTTAATACATTATGTTTTCTTGTTTTTAATCTTCTGTCTTGTTTTGTTTTTTTTGTTGTGAAACACTTTGTGATCCTGGTTTTGAAAGGTACTAAATAAATACAAATTTAATACATACATACATATAAAATACATATAATTATGTATGTAAGGATGTATTATTTTACAAAAACAGAGATTCCTCAAGAAATCAGTAGTGACTTAGTCTTTCTAATGTAATATAATATAATAACGTAATATAGTTATGTCCATATTTTCATGTCTTGGACTAGAGTAGCTTTGCTTGATTCACTGTAAAATAATCTTAATTAAAAGCTTGTATTGGGCCTCGTTGCTGCTCCTCAGTTCATCCTCTGTCAAGCCAACATAGCTAATTTGTCTCCCTTCCCTTTAAGCTGGCTTTGTTATGATTGGCTGCCCTTTGTAAACAGAAGGCTTTTAAAGCACGGGGGTGGGGCGGCATTTAAAGCAGTCTGAAAGCTGCGCTGTTTTAGAGGAATTATGTCAGTATGTCTCATATGAAACATGTTTAATATCAGTTGTGTTTATGAAAGAAAATAGATCAGAAACTTTACAAGAATTTAGTTTCTGGGTTTTTTTTGTTGGATTGTTGTAGTACTACATGAGTTTTATTTAGTTGTACTGAAATACTAATATAATAATGGTGTATGATGAAAACTGGGCAACAAAAACTCAGCTTTGTACATGTATACGGTTTAGTATGAGGCATTAAGCTGAAACAGTATTAAGCTGAAACAACATCTATGTGTAACTGTTATCTGTATCATTTTGTGTTTGTGTACCTAGGGTTCTGCAGATGACGATGACACATATAGTGGAGCCACTGCTTTAAAAAGGATTGCTGCCCTTAGCAGGTATGCTGCTATAATACATGTGGCAATAGTGTCAAATAATTCTTGCACAGAAGCATGTAACTGTATTGCGTGTGTGTGCATTATTTCCAGTGCCAAGGACCCGACTGGCTGGAAGCTGTTTGATTCCTGTCTTGAGCTGCTGAAGAGCCGGATGGAATCCAGAGAGCTTGATAAGGAGGTTTATGCCAATGTTTCATATTTGAGGGGGAGGATTGTGAATGTCATGACTATTGCAGTGCCATTTTATGAAAATAATAAGCAAAATAGGGAATTTTTAATGAAATTCTAGTTAACAAAATGTGAATTGCGAGGCTAAATGTGATTTCTTAATTCTCATGTCATGTTTTTAGGTTTTTGTACAGGAGTAGTTTAAGGAAAACATTTATTCTAATTGAAGTTCAATTTTAGCTCCTTTTTTGTGTCATTTCAGCTGATGGTGCCAGCTATGAAGTGTGCAGCTTTTCACCTGATGTGGGCCAAAGTGAATGTGATGAACTCCAAACCCACTGAGGTGCTGGTTTCATGTTATAAAACTCCTGGGTTTTTTTTGTCCAACAAGGTGGACAAAAAATGATCTGAATCTTCAGTCTCAGACACACATTCGGTTATGGATCCCGGTAGTGTCAGTCTACCTGCATGAAATAAGCTAATCTGCATGATTAATACTTTCATAATGGCTATCACATCACGGGCAGCCCTAGGCGACCGCGCTGGTGGCCTCCTTGTGTGTTTGTTAAGCTTTTCTTGTCTGTGTTGTCGAACAATTCACCAGCTGCGCAGACAGCAGGCAATTAACACAACAGTCTGTTAGAGTGCATCTGAGCCCACAGCGACACTCAGATATTTATTTCCCACCGCTTCACGCTTTTTCATATTGATTGTCTTCACGTGTTTCTTGTCTCCTTGTTGCTTGTCTTTAGTTTCTCTTCTGTCTTTATGAGCTCGTTTTCACTTTTTCTGCTGTTTTTTTTCTCTCACTCATTTTCACAAACACTGAGCATGTCATTATTACTCATGCAGCCATTTGTGTGTTTTTCTCAACACTGTTCCAGAGAGAACACATCCAGATCCATTCCTCTTAATCAGTTATTTTCATTACTTGTCTGTTCATGTTTTGATGTATGACTCACACAGCTTTTTCTCTTCCTGTGTGATGCGCACTTAAATTGTGTTTTCCCATTGGTATCACATTATTACTGTTACAGTGGTGGATGCTCATTCTAAACAAAGTTTCAAATAATGAGTTCAGCCAAAAGGATCATAATGGGAGAGGAGATAAAACGGCTTCTTGATTAACTGAGGGGCTGTAATAATAATAGTTAACAAAGACAAGAGACTGGGAGCGTCAGATTCTACCTTTAAAACTCTGAAGATGTATCTTGAAGATTGTGTCACCTACAATTTAAGATGTAAAATGGCCTGTATTTGTATAGCGCTTTACTTAGTCCCTAAGGACCCCAAAGCGCTTTACACTACATTCAGTCATTCACCCATTCACACACACATTCACACATTGGCTACATTGTAGCCACAGCTGCCCTGGGGCGCACTGACAGAGGCGAGGCTGCCGGACACTGGCGCCACCGGGCCCTCTGACCACCACCAGTAGGCAAACATGGGGTTAGTATCTTGCCCAAGGATATTTGGCATGCAGCCTGGAGCATGGGATCGAACCACCGACCTTCTGGTTAGTGACTGACCTGCTCTGCCACCTGAGCTACAGCCAGAGGTGCTACTTCTAACAGGTGGTTCCATACTTGCCAAAAGGAAAAGTTTCCTGGGCCAAGTCTGGGAGGAGACACAAATCTCTTGAGAGCTATAGCAGAAAGGGGCTACCCGAGCTACCTGCTGTGCCAACCCTGTGTGAATAAAGGGAGCATCCAAAATAATCTTATCACTTGAAGTGGTTTAATTAGGATTTCTGTTGTTGGTGTGTGGAAGGAGCTGAATTTCTATGTTAGAAAATTAACTTCCCTCGCACCACACACACACACACGCCTTTGTAAGAAGATAAGAAAATATTTAATCTGTCTTCCTCTGTTTTTGTGCACCTCTCTCACTCCAGGCAGAACTGAAGCGCCTGAAGAAGGAGGTGCGGTTGTTCTGCAGAGTCTGTCAGGATTGTTTGTCTTTGAATCAGATTGATATCAGAGATCAAGTAAGAGCTTTTTTTTTGTCTTTTTTCTTCTTCTTTTCTTTTCTTTTTACTTTACAGTGCGCACCAATCCCATATGTGAAATACTAGTGAAGCCATATCATTTTTTAACTAAAGGCCACTTTACAGTTGGCTATCTGAGACAAAAGTCCATCTTAGGATATCAGTCCAAAACAACAGACCTCAATCACCCTGTGGGACATGACAAAACATAACTTGAAATAAAGGTGTTTGAAAATTACTGGGCCTGATCAGTTATGACAAAAATCATAATAATTATTTGGTAAATACTGAGATTACAATTCTTTAAAACAGTAACTCAACATGAAAGATTGTGAGTGTTATTAAACCTTTGTATTTGTTGCTGTTGCTGGACTCCTTGAAGCCAAACTGTTTCCAAAGAGATGGACAGTAATTGTTTTATCTTGATTATTGTGGCTCCTTAATCATTGTAATTGATTTTAATTTTTGAATATTTACACCGTCCTGTTTATACCAAAGTTTCAGTGAGATGTCCAGTATCTGTAATCAAACCATCGAGAACTGGGCAAAACGATTATTTTCCTAATCAATGAATCTAACGATTAATTTTTCAATCCGATTCTATTTTGATTTGATTCGATTATTGATTATTTCCCCATTATTTGACTTGTATAGCAATTTCACATTTACTAATTTATGTATCTCAATGAAAAACACAAATTTCATTTTCGTCTTTCGACAATTCTCATAATCAGCCTGCGCGCATTCCGACTCATTTTGCCAGCATGGACCACAAATAAAAACCAACTAAACAGCAGTGGCGTGTCTAGAAAATTTTTGTTGGGGGGGCCAGGTAGGGGCACAGATTTGGAGAAAGGTGGCAAATGTAATTGGCAGATAATGTTAAAAAAAAATCTACCAGCCGTTAACCATAATTCAATAACCCTATAAACCTAATAACCGAATGCGCTTTTAACTCTTATTAGAATGATATTTTAACCACTACAGTGCAAAGTTTTTAGATACTGTGTTGATAAAGTACAAGAGATAGAATCAGTGCTTTGTCAGTGTTTATTCAGCATTCAAGGACAGCAATATTTGCATAGTATTTTTACTGACATATAGTGCACATATGTTTTGGGCAAAAACATTTTTGAATATTAAAATGTTAACATTACAAATATTACATTTCATTAAATAAAAAAACATGTTATTTAAAGCAGGATTTTGTTTTACTTTCCAATTATGTACCACAACACATATATTTGCTTAGTTAATTATTTATTCCCAAATATTAGGATTTGTCCCCTATGGATCGGTTGAACAATTGACAATATAAACATCCCTTCCTTGCATTTTCCTTATTCATTCTCACACATACCTTCATTTGTAGAACTCACAGGTGACAATGATGACTGCTGCTCAGTGCACCTTTCCC